>JADRCD010234668.1:0-14031 GCA_019843815.1 Montemys delectorum
ATTTTAATTTTCTATTACTCTCCTCTCAAAATCTACCCTGCTACCCACCACTCTTTGCAGACTTCTCCATACAGAATATTGAGGCTTTCACCAGTATTGCAAGTGTTTGCCTGTTTACTGACTCCCTCCTACCCCTAAACACACTCTAGAATCTCCCATTAAATAGATAGATTCAGCCTTCTGGCATAGTGTCCCACACTCGCCATTGCTTTATCTTTCTCCTTCCTTTTATAGCCAAGCTGTTTAGAAACAGGGAGTAAATTCACTAACATATTTAGCCTCCCATTTTAAATTTCAATCTCCAGCATACTGACTTCTATCCACGTCAACATTACTGGAAATGTTCCGGCTTAGTTTTTCAATTACCTTCTAAATGCAAAAGGCGCAAAAATCTCTTCAACCCTCATTTTACGTGAAGTCTTTACAACAGTTGTATTTATTCTTAGAAATATAAGTTATGTGTGTTTTCAATAAGATTATATTTTCTACTGCAGAAGCTGTTGACAATATAAAAAGGGAAGAAAAATAGATAAAAGGCACAATACACCACACACACACACACACACACACACACACACACACATTCAAAAACAAAACAAAACCAAAGAACAATAGAGATCTCTACTATGCCTGTCAGTTACTTCCCCCTCTGTATACATTAGCATTTTTGCACCTGTGAACACTATGCTTCTTTTTCTAGCATAATAGATCATTGCCATGTATTATTAAGTAATATTCAAAACCAAGACTTCAGTGCTGTATTATATTCCTTCTATATGAGAAACTATTAGATTCTTTCACAGATGTTGGACACTGGTGTATTGTCTTCCAAAAGAAAAATAATCCTGCCACTCTAGATTTAAATTCCTAAGTATAGAGAGGGTGGCATGTCCAAAGCCTACCAGTCAACCGTAGGAACTGTACAGTATTTGCTGCAGTAGGTTTTCTGCTTTCAGGAACTTCTATGTTTATTACATCAAGAATAAGACTCTCCCCCCCCCCCAAAAAAAAAAGACCTAAAGAAAACCAAAAGAGAAATAAGAGACTTGAAATTTTACTTTTCACATTCCAAAGTGTAGGACTTGTAGAAAAATGAATAAATATCTCTCTAGAACAAAATTTGATGCCAAGATAGAGCTGCTTTGAGGGCTTTGAGCATTTTAGAGGTATTCTAATAGCTATGTTTGGTATGTAACAAAAACAATTCCCAGCATTCCCTAGATGTTGAAAACAGAAAAACAATAGCATCAAAATAACCCTTGAGGGTTGCAGGGGAAACAGCAGCAATCTAGACCGATGTCTATCAACTAGCCCGGCCTGAGCGCATCTCAAGACACGCTGGCAGGGACGGATGATGAGGCCACCAGGAAGTCATCTTCGCTTTTCAGCACCATGGCACAGAGAACTTAGATACATCACCAGGGAACTTATAGAAGGGGGACTAGAGGGAGACAGGATTAAATTAAATTATCTTTTCGATGCCTCGAAGAATGGAAGCCCCAAAAGGAAATAAAGTTCAATTTCAGAAAAATAGGCAGGCTGAATTGCTAGCGCACCTGTGTCTATGAAATGAGATTTCTACTTACCCGTTTCAGGGAGATAAAGAACTTTTTTTTTCCTTCTGCATCTCTAATTAATTTCAAAGAATGAATTCCTAGTGCAACAACCGTGGGGTCAGAGAAAATGAACAATTTCAAGGCTCTGGAAATGTGAGGGGAATTTTCTCATAGAAGAAATCTCATACCAGCAATACAGGGTCAACGGCACTGAGCAGAAATGTCAGTCTTCTGCATTCACGGCCCGCCTGCCCTCCCCACGCAGACGCAACTGTCAATAACTGGTGCCGAGGCAGGTGCTGGGAATATCCAGCTCTCCTCTCGAAGCCTTCCCTTTACAATTTTTCCTCTGTGTGCACGCAGTCTGACCCAGACCAGCACGCAGTCAAACCTACCTTTCCCCTAAAGGTCTTTCTTTCTTTTAGGGATCTTTTCTGATGACCGCTGTTTCTATTTCTATTCATTGATGAATTCTTAGCATTCAAAGAGCTTGGAGCTGTGCTGTCTTCCCAAAAACGAAAGGTGACTACACACTGCTTTGGAGAAGGAAGAGTCCAGTGATGTCCTCATCTGTCTTGGAAGACCTGGCTTCCTCCAGGCTCTGGGGTAGGGTGTCCAGGAAAGATTAAGAAAGCCTTTCCCAGGTCTGCAAAGAAGATCTGAGTATCTTGTGGGTCCTGAGGATGGAACTCTGATCCTCAGGCTTCACAACAAAGGCTTTTTTTACCCACTGAGTCACTGCGCCAGGCCCAGGTTTCTTTCTTAGGAAAACATCCAAAACTTTGACAATAAGAAGTTGGGAGTTATTCAAAGTGCAGTGAGAAAACTCTACCCTGTTTAAAAGTAGATAATGAAAGGATAGGGTCTGAATTTTAAACTGTGACCCTAGCTGCTCTCTGGAAAGCAGAGAGGAATAACATCAAGTGTAGCAGGAAAGAAAGTTTCTTGCTATTTTTGATTGTTTTGAAAAAAAATACTATTATTGTTACTAAAAATGCATTAATTGTATGTGTTTCTCTGGTTTGGTGTAACAGTTAAATACATCCATGAAGTGTGTTAGCTGATATTTATGTTTCTGTTACAGAACATCAATTATGAGCGGCTTTTTTAATTAATCAATTTTATTTTTAGATTTAAATTAAAATATATTATAGATATTAGGTTATGCTTTTTAATACTCTATTATGATTATTTCCATGATCAAGTTTTTAAATTGGTTTTACTTTCTTTTTTCCCATTGGTTATTTTATTTATATATTTATTTTTATAATTTTTTATTTACATGTAAATTTCTCCTTTCCCAGTTTCCCCTCCAAAAACCAACCAACCAACCAAACAAACAAAAACAACAAGAACAAACTCCTGTTGCCTCCCCCATCCCCATGCCTGCCACCCCACCCTCTCCCATTTATTGGCCCTGGCATTCCCCTACACTGGGGCACAGAACTTTCACAGGGCTGAGGACATCTCTTCCTATTGATGATCAGCTTTGCAATCCTCTACTATACACATGCTGCCAAAACAATCAGTCCCACCATGTATAGTCCTTGATTGGTGGTTGAATCCCTGGGAGCTCTGAGGGTACTAGTTAGTTCATATTGTTGTTCGTCCTAAGGGACTGCAAACCCTCCAGCTCCATAGAACCTTTCTCTAACTCCTTCATTGGGGACCGTGTACTCAGTTCAATGGATGGCTGTGAGCCTCTACATCTGTATTAGTCAGGTATTGTCAGAGCCTCTCAGGAGATAGCTATATTTAGGCTGGCTTGTCCTTCCTTCAGTCTCTGCTCCATAGTTAATCTCTGCAACTCCTTCCATGGCTATTTGGTTCCCCCTTTTAAGAAGGAATGAAATGTCCACCTTTTAGTCTTCCTTCTTCTTAAGTTTCTTGTGGTTTGTGGGTTGTTCTTCCTGTATTCTGAACTTCTTTGCTGGTTATTTTATTTATTTACATTTCAAAAGTTATCCCCCTTTCTGGTTTCCCCTCAGCAAACCCCCTATCCCATCCCCCTCTCCTCCTGCTTCTATGAGGGTGCTCCCCCACCAACCCACCCACTCCTGCCAGACTGCCCCATTTAGGGATCCATGCCATCTGCAGACACAAAACCCAGACACTGTTGCTGATGGCAAGAAGCACTTGGTAACAGGAGCCTGGTATAGCTGTCTCCTGAGAAGCTCTGCCAGAGACTGACCGATACAGATGAGGATGCTCTCAGACAACTATTGAACTAAGCACAGGGACCCTAATGGAAGAGTTAGAGGGAAAGACTGAAGAAGCTGAAGGGGTTCTCAACCCCATAGGAAGAACAACAAAACCAATCAACCAGACTCCCCAGAACTCCCAGGGACTAAACCACCAACCAAGGAGTACAGATGAAGGGACCCATGGCTCCAGCTGCATATGTAGCAGAGGATGGCCTTATCTTTCACCAATGGAAAGAGAGGCCCTTGGTCCTGTGGCGGCTTGATGCCCCAGTGTAGGGGAATGCTAGGAATGAGCAACTTAAGTGAGGAACAGTTTATTCTGGCTCACAATTTCAGAAGTCTGAGTTCATAGTTGACTATCCCCACCCATTTAAGGCCCGTGACAAGACAGAAGTATTTTAGTGATGGAAAGCTAGCAAGCAGACAGGGGTAGGGGGTGGGGAGTAGGCAGGGCAAGGAATTCCTTCAATGGTCTGATAGTTTACTCAAATCTGAATTCCCCTATGAACTTTATGATATTTATTTATTCATTTATTTAGCAGTACTGGGAATTGAACCCATGGCTTTGCCTAGGCAGGTGCTCTACCACTGAATTGTATTCCCCGAAGCCTCGTCCTTCTTGATTGTTGGAGGTTATAATCACTGAGACAACTGTTCTTTTAGTTTATATTAGGAAGTTTTAAAAAAGGAATTTTTCTGAACAAATAAAAAAAAAAAACTCACAAACCAATAGCAACAAAATAAACACATCAAGAAAATATCCTCCAAGTTTCTGGGTCCATGCTGGGGCACTTTTCCAGAGCCTGGACAATGTTTTCCTGAACTCAAGGCTCAGACTACATCAAAAGCTTTATGTTTTCTAAAGTCTCTAGAAACATATCTTCCAGGCCTTTATAAGGTCTTGTAATGTCTCCCACTTACTTAAATGCTTTTGAGGCTCTTGTTTTATTTAAAGAAACCCTCCCCAGCCTTTCCCTCAGAACATTAGGTGGTTTGTCATTCTGCTTCTGTAGGTTGACTTAAATTGGTGTTTGTGCTATTGTTTATAATTATATGTGTGTGTGTGTGTTTGTGAGAGAGAGAGAGACAGAGACAGAGACAGAGAGAGAGAGAGACAGAGAGACAGAGAGAAAGAGAGAGAGAGGGGGAGGGAGGGAGGGAGGGAGGAAGAGGAGATGCCATAGACCATATGTGGAGGTCAGTGAGCAGCTTGTGAATTTTGGCCCTTTCCTTTCACCATGAGTTCTGGGTATCAAACTGCAATCATCAGGCTTGGCAGCAAGCGTCTTTACACTCTGAATCATCATATCCATCCATCTTGTAATTGATTTAAACAATCATCATTATGTGTTTAACTTTGCTGAGTCTTCTTTTTTCTTTTTCTTTTTCTTTTTTTTTTTTTTGGATATTTTCTTTATTTACGTTTCAAATGTTACCCCCTTTCCTCATTTCCCTCCCTCTCCAAAAAACCCTGTCACATCCTCCTTCCCCCTGCTTCTATGAGGGTATTCCTCCACCCACCCACCTACTCCTACATCCAGCCCTAAATTCCCTAACACTGGGGCATCTATCAAGCCTTCATAGGACCAAGGACCTCTCCTCCCATTAACGCATGACAAGGCCATCCTCTGCTACACATGCAGCTGGAGCCATGTGTACTCCTTTGTTGATGGCTTAGTCCTTGGGAGTTCTGGGGGGGGGGTCTGGTTAGTTGATATTGTTTTTGTTCCTATGGGGTTGCAAACCCCTTCAACTCTTTCAGTCCTTTCTCTACCTCCTCTATTGGGGACCCTGTGCTCAGTAAATTGGTTGGCTGCGAGCATCCACCTCTGTATTTGTCAGGCTCTGGCAGGGCCTCTCAGGAGACAGCCACATCAGGCTCCTTTCAGTATACCCTTCTCTGCATCCACAATAGTGTCTGGGTTTGGTAACTGTGTAGGGAATGAATCCCCAGGTGGAACAGTCTCTGGGTGACCTTTCCTTCAGTCTTTGCTCTAAACTTTATCTCCATATTCATTCCTGTGCGTATTTTGTTCTCCTTCTAAGAAGGACCTAGATACCCACACTTTGGCATTCCTTCTTATTGAGCTTCATGTGTTCTATGAATTATATCCCGGTTATTTGGAGGTTTGGGGTTAATATTCACTTATCAGTGAGTGCATATCATGTGTGTCCTTTTGTGATTGGGTTACCACACTCAGGATGATATTTTCTATTTGCCTAATAATTTCATGAATTCATCACTTTTAATAGATGAGTAGTACACCATTGTGTAGATATACCACATTTTCTGTATCTATTCCTCTTTTGAAGGATATTTGTGTCCTTTCCAGTTCCTGGCTGTTATAAATAAGGCCGCTTTGAACATAGTGGAGCATGTGCCCTTATTACATGTTGGAGCATCTTCTGGGTATATGCTCAGGAGTGGTATGGCTGGGTCCTCAGGTAATACTATGTCCAATTTTCTGAGAAACTGCCAAACTGATTTCCAGGTTGTACCATCTTGCAATCCCATCAGCAATGGAGGAGTGTTCCTCTTTCTCTACATCCTTGCCAGCATCTGCTGTCACCTGAGTTTTTGATCTTAGCCATTCTGACTGGTGTGAGGTGGAATCTCAGGGTTGTTTTGATTTGTATTTCCCTGATGACTAAGGATGTTAAACATTTCTTTAGGTGCTTCTCAGCCATTCGGTATTCCTCAGTTCAGAATTCTTTGTTTAGTTCTGTACCCCATTTTAAATAGGGTTATTTGGTTCTCTGGAGTCTAACTTCTTATGTTCTTTGTATATATTGAATATTAGCCCTCTATGGGATTTAGGATTGGTAAAGATCTTTTTCCGATCTGTTGGTTGCCTTTTTGCCCTATTGTCAGTGTCCTTTGCCTTACAGAAGTTTTGCAATTTTATGAGGTCCTACTTGTCGATTCTTGATCTTACAGCATAAGCCATTGGTGTTCTATTCAGAAAATTTCCCCTGTACCCATGTGTTTGAGGCTCTTCCCACTTTCTCTTCTGTAAGTTTCAGTGTATCTGGTTTTATGTGGAGGTCCTTGATCCACTTGGACTTGATCTTTGTACAAGGAGATAAGAATGGGTCAATTTGCATTTTTCTAAATGCTGACTGCCAGTTGAACAAGCACCATTTGTTAAAAATGTTGTCTTTTTCTACTGGTTGGTTTTAGTTCCTTTGTCAAAGACCAAGTGACCATAGGTGCATGGGTTCCTTACTAAGGCTTCATTACAACATTGATAATGGAGCAAAAGAAATAGGAACAGTTGTCCTATTTAACAACTTGAACATATATATAACTATACATATATAAATCTATTCAATATATTGTAGTAGGTAAATCTTGAGATATTTAAATTCAAGTATATATAATATATGTGTATTCATATAAATATATAATATATATTACATATATTCACATGAATATATTATGTATGATATAATATATAATATATTATATATTTTTTTACATATATATCCTTAAAAATCTTGATATGAGTGGTGGTAAGATATTACGGACTAGACTGTACAGTAATATCAGTACTAGTTTTCTTAGAGAATTTTAGGCTACTACTAAGAATTTCCTATTACAAAACATTGATCTGTGACAAACACCATAGGATCAAGAACCCCCTGGAATCTTGAGTATTAGGGTCTTTGCTGCCTCCAAGACTAGATTTTAGACCTTCTGATAAGATAAAAGTTCAAGGACTACCTAGAAAGGAACCCAGTTTACATAGAATTTATAAATGCATTTTATTCCAGAAAAGAATGTTTGGATGAAATATACTAATTAGGAGATATGAAGAGAGAAGTGAGAGAGAGAGAGAAAACAAATAATTGTATCTGGCAGAGTACCAAACAGAGAGTATCATCTCATTGTACTGTCTACATGAAGGTTGAAGAAATACATCATATAAGACAGAACTTATGCATTTGAATTACTTTGTTTTAGGCATTTGAATTATTTTGTTTATCTTATACATAACGGAGGACCATCACTGGCAGAACTTTAAGATAAATTAGCTTAGATCAAGGAAAACAGAAAAAATATTGAATACATTACACAGCCTTTACTGGCTTAAATTCTTGCTCACAAAACTGGCTTGTTAACTTAATCTTTTAAAGATTCACAAAAGGCTGGATGTAAGTGTTTTGTTCTGTGTTGCTCGTGACTTTCACTAATTAAATCTGCCTTTTTAACTGAGCATAAAAGCAGGAGGGAGAAAGTTGATTGTCAAGGGTATGCAGAGACAGAACATCATTTACTTTCAGTCTTGGTGTGAATCTTATCCAAATAATTAAAACAGTTCAAACAGAGTTCCAAGAGAAGGAGGGATCCCAGTTGGAGACCTTAGGAGAAAGATGGTTGGTGAACAAGACAGTAGGTTGAAAAGCCAATTTGAATATAGATAAAAATTTATGGCTGATTTAGCACCTGCACCTATTTTAATTGAAGTTGTGAGGAGGTATGAAAAGGTGTGCTTTAATTTTTGTTTATGTGTATAGGCCTCTCTTTTAAATAAAAAGATAAAGATAGACTGATTTAATGACCCCAGCATCACAACTATGTTTTCCAGTTCAACAACTGACGCAAACTCAGTTTTGATCTGCCAAGATCTAAATTTCTGAAATATTTTCTAACCATATGGGAGTAATTTCCTACCCAATTATGTATCACTAGGTATATTTATCTCAAATTTATTGTTCATGTGCCACCTCAAAGTCAATGACACTATACTGAAAGTTTTGATGGTGATATCCAGATATGCAATGCATCACATAATACAGTATCTTGTAAGGTAAGGTGTGAGTTTCAAAAAGAAATGATCCACAGTGCATTTGAAGGTAGCAAATGCTAAGGGATTTTAGTGATGAAATTTTATGAAGAGAATGTCTTCTGAGATACGTGTGCTATTTATCTTCTTCATTGACACACAGGGCAAAGAGGGTCTTTGCTTGTATATCTATGAGTGAGTAGACAGAAACAGTAGAAAGAGAGGCTTCAATAAAACCACATGGAAAGTTTGCTCTAAGATCCATGAAAGTGGAAAATAGGATGGATCTGACCCTTGCCTTTATAAATCAAAACCCAAAATAAACTTCAAAACAACTCTGTAAGATTACTCAGTGATTAAACATTCTTGCCATGGAATTCAATAAGCTGAGTTCAGTCCCTGGGACCCACCCACAAGGTGGCAGAAGAGAACTAACTCTATTTTATTTATTTATTTATTTATTTATTTATTTATTTATTTATTTATTTAATGTATATGAGTGCACCATTGCTCTCTTCACCAGAAGAAGGTATCTGATCCCATTACAGATGGTTGTGAGTCACCATGTGGTTGCTAGGAATTGAACTCAGGACCTCTGGAAGAACAGTTGGTGCTCTTAACCGCTGAGCGATCTCTCCAGTCCCAAGAATTAACTCTTACCAGTTGACTTCTGACCTCTATATGTTGCATGTGAACAGAAACACAGCAAATAAAAACATGGCTGTTTAAAACAATAAGTCCGCAACAACAAGAAAACTATTGTAAAGGCTTATAGGCATAAAGGACAAAAGCTATAACAAGAAACACCAGGCAGAGAATTGCTCATGAGTTTCTCTGAATAGGGACCAAGTGTGTGCACATATACACCCCAAAAAAATCAGATGTGGAATTGGGTCTAGCAAGAGTCAACCTGGATCTATTCTGATGTCCAAGCAAGTAAATTTTCCAGGAGGAAGTTCGAACTTCATTGAACTTCTGTGTGGTTCAAACTTCCTCTAAACTTGGGGGTTTGAGAGATATTTTGTAAGGAATATTACAGAAAACATCAAGAATTGCAGTAGGGTTAAGCCAGTAGATTGACAGGCAAGAAGGGTTCTAATGAAGTCAGAAAACTTCAAGAGAAAGGAAATCTGCTCTCAGCATCCTTTGGGTCTGAAGAGAGTGAAGCAAATTAACAAAAGCATCCTCTAAATCTGTGTTCTACCAGGTCCTTAGTCCCTTTTCCATCACCAGACCGGGTTGTATTTGGTGAAAATGTACGGGAATCAGAGAGAAGCTGCTGTTGATTCTGTCCTCAAGAAGTTCTGTTGGCACACCTGGAGAAAGAACAACCAAAATGGAGGCATTTCATCATCAGTCTTTATGGGATATGGGACTGCTGAATATATAATATCCATTCCACCTTAAGGATGCCATAGGGATTGGTAAAACAGAGCAAAAGTTTGAATCAAATTCAAATGTTCCCAAGCTTATAGGGTTTGTTTATCTGTTTGCTTGTGTCTTATTTCTATTGCTATGGTATGATATGACAAAGTAAACTTTGGGGCTCACAGTTTCAAAGAATTTGTCCCTAGCTGTTGTGGTGGTTTGAATATGTTTGACCCATAGGGAGTGGCACTGTTGGGAGGTGTGACCTTGTTGGAGGAAGTGCCTAATTGTAGGGGGTGGGCTCTGAGACCCTCCTTCTAGCTGCTTGCAGGACAGTCTTCTCCTAGTGGCCTTCATATCAACTCTCAATTCTTCTCAAATCATGCCTGAATAGATGCTGCCATGTTCCCGCCTTGACTATAATGGAACAAACCTCTGAACCTGTTGGCCAGTCCAATTAAATGTTGTCCATTATAAGAATTGTCATGGTGTCTGTTCACAAAGTAAAACCTTTACTAAGATAACCATCATGGTAGGGGGTATGGCAGCCAGCAGGCAGGGGTGAATCTGTAGTATTCACTGAGAGCTCACAACTGATTCAAAAATGAGAGGCTGAGAGAAAACCAACTAAAATTTGTGGTCTTTGGAAATCTAAGTCAATCCCCTGTAACATATTTTCTCTAACAAGGCCAAACCTCCTAGTCTTTCCAAACAAGTCCATCAGCTGGGGACCAAGTATTCATATGAGAACTATTTTCATTCAAACCACCACAGCTTGTTAGTGGCATTCTAAGGAGAGAACCCAGATCCTTGACACCATAGTAAGCAACCCTTCCAACACTGGGTTGCATTTCCCAGCCTTCCATTGGTTTTAATGGCTCAGGTTTTATCTGGCATTATCCTATGTTTTGTAAGTTTTATAAGAAATCTTAATTACACTTTGGACTGGGTTCTTTAACTTTTTCTCATGATCTTTGCTTACATTTTGAAAATTCAAACATGTTTCCAATGTATCATGTTCATATCCATCCCCTAGTTCCTCCTTTCAGCTTTGACCCATATCACCCTACAAGATATATATATTATATATTTTATATAAAATTATAACTTTCAATTAGTGCTGCTCATATGTACAAGTAGGTGGAGTTGTTCACTGAGGTATGAAAAACCTACCAGTGACTGCCACATTCAAAGAAAAGTGACTCTCCCCTATCAGACACCTGTTGCCACTGGCATTAGTTTTTGTTTAGCTATGGGGTAGGACATTGTGAGGCCCTCAATGCTCCATGCTGGAATTTTTAATTCATTTTATCTTGTGTAATCTGCTCAATTCATTGTACCTAACTTAAGGAGATATTGTGTATTTTCAGACTATTTGAACTTTGAGATAAATACCAATATTATATAAACATCAATCACACCAAAACACACACAAAAAAAAATGCTGTTAAGGGTGAACTATACAGATAAGATTGACTCAACACCATTATGTATAAACTAAATTTTTATTTTTTTAAAATCATATCCAAGGGAATACTTATAGACTAAGATAAATTTTTATTTTAAAGCTACATTCCAAGGCTAGCAGAGAGAATTAGAAATGGATCAAAGAGATATTTCTCAGAACATAATGTGTAAAATTTCTGGTAAAGTCACAATGTTTTGAGCTTCTGGATTTCATGATCAACACATCCAAATAATGTTTTGTTTATATATTTTAAACAAAGGCAGAAATGATGTATATAAATTAGATTCTAAGATAGGATACTGTAGTGACAGTGTTGGAGCTTTGGTTTCTTCGAAAACGACAGAAATATTATAAGAATATGTTTCATTTGGATCCCAGGTTGAGGATGTGGGGTTGCTTCAGTTGACTATGATTTGCCTTGTGTTTCAACAGGGGCATGAGTCTGCAAGTGGCAGATAGTTTCTGTGATTGTTTGACATTTGGAAATTCGGGAACTTTTTAGATAGTATGTAAAGGCTAGGGCCCAAGAGGGTGAGGTTGTTTGTTGGTGGATTGTTGGTTGTTTGTTGGTTGTTTGGTTAGTTGGTTGTTGTTTAGTTGTTGGTTGTTGTTGTTTGAAGTTTGTTAAGTAGTTGTGTGCAAAGAAGAAACAATAAGAAGGAGAAATTAAATATCCTGATGGGGAAGATCAAAGTTGCCTTAAGGAATCTGATGGCCTTAATCAGCAGAAATTAGTTTAATAACATTGCCCCCTTTCCAAGCAATCACTTCATTCATGAATCTTTTTCCTTTACTCTCTACCTTTTTCTCTCTCTTATCTAGGGTTAGGGGGTTTAAAGGGTAGAGGAAAGATACTGAAAGATGAAAGAAAAAAAGAACCCACGAAGTAGTCAAAGACAACCTACAGGATACAAAGTGAGAACACTCCAAAGTCAAGAAGAATCTGTAGTCAAAAAGATGTTGACCTTGGGTGTCAATAACTTAGTGTGTGTGAATGGATCAGTATTTTGAAGTGAAGACCAGAGGGGACAGTCAACATTATTTTTTTGGTGCTTGAAGACTAATTGCAACCATGGAATGCTCAGAGAAACATATTTCCTCTTTAGAGGTCATGCTGACAAGAGGCACTTCGTAAATAATATAAATACCCTGAGAATCGTGAGGCCTGAAGCAGAATTGGCTTCATTTTTTGCATTAACACCTGGAAAAAAATGAAAGCAAGAAAAACTAACCAGGCATCAAAAACATTTTATAAATGCTCATTAAAAAGGGAGAGGGCAAAGCTGTGCAAATTGAGATGATATGTCCATCTCAAATCACAGAACACAAACCCAACCCTTTTGTTACAGATCTTGTATCAAATGGGACAAATATTGAACAGCTGGGGGTTACTGCAGGCTCCTGCTAAGAATAAAAGCCTATGATTTTTTTCAACCTTCTCCCCCCACAGACAAAACCATCTGTCACTTTATTCAACAAAAATGGAATAGCATGGGCAATGGTAGTCTCTGAGTGAACAATACATAACTGTGCATGTCGGCACAACAGCCATACATACAATAAAATAAATGAGTATATTAATAAAAACACTACCTGCTCTTTCAGAGGATCTGGATTATATTCCTAGCACCTACATGGTAGCTAACAACCATCTATAATTCTTGTTCCACGGAATCCAATGTTCTCTTCTGGCCTCTGCAGACACAAGGTGTGCACATGTCACACAGATATATGATACATACAAACCACACATGCATTTAAAATAAACAACAGTCACACAGGAATATTTATTATCAGAAGTAACCAACAAAGAGGTTGCTTTGTCTAGTTCAGTGCTGTTTCTTGCACCGTGAGTTTGAGTTTGCATGGTTTTTGCATGTCTAGGACTCCACAAATGCAAACAGTAATGAGTAGCCAACTGTATTTAAGGCTTTTAAATATATCTCAGAAAAAAAAAATCCCTGAATACCTAAGTCAACTGTCTCTCCAGGCATTCTGAGCCAAAGCCAATTTACTGTCCTTTCCACATGGGTGAGCCAACCGATTTTGTAAAGCCTTTTTTGTAAAATCGGTCAAGTAAAACTTATTCCCTAAAATTTACTTTCTAATGAGTTGTTAGGACATCGAGGGTTGCTTTTAACAGGCACTTTGCAAAAAAGACTCAAGAAAGGGGAATGTATGCTCTTCATTTTAACACTGTGTTAATAATCCCGAAAGGAATGGGAAGCTAGTCCTCGTGTAGTGGAAAGTGTTGCAGCAAGATCTGTTCACCTAGGCTCCAGCTATTGCTGGGATAGTGATGCATCAGGTTGCCTGAAGACAGTGCCTTTTGGAATCCACAGTAGCCACTGACAGTCCCAGGATTTGCTGAGGGGGAGAAGGCAGAAGGACTCCCTGTACCTGAGCAGTGATTCACAGCAACAGGATAGGGGAAAAAAACAAGAGCTGTCCAAAGCTTGAGGTCAGAGAAGTTAACCCTGGCTCTCAGACTTGGCTCTTCATGGTCCCGAGTGACTATTCATTCAACATAAATGAATGTATTAGTTATCACTACATTTATTATTTATGCAGCTTTAGTGGAGTTAGGGATGCAAAGCCTTAGGCCATCAGAGCCTCAGCAGCTTTGGAGCTCCAGCAATGGCTGAGAA
>JADRCD010234669.1:0-26713 GCA_019843815.1 Montemys delectorum
GTGTGTGTGTGTGTGTGTGTGTGTGTGTGTGTGTGTGTCTGTCCCGTATCTTAAGGTCACAGATGAGTAGCCAAGTATAATATCTCCCTATTTCATCACTTATTGAATTAGGCTTTTAAATTTGTTCAGCATATCAACATGTTAAAAATCCAGAATTATTTTCCTTTATATTTCATGGAGCTTTATATTTTCTGATCCTTTCAAAATGGATTCATGGACGCAGGTATAAAATACATTCTAGTTTTAAATCTGCACCCGTCAGAGCTGAAAACAAAACAATTAGAATTAAATTATTCCCCCAGTGCCTTAGGACTCGAACAATGATTAAAAATAGCTGTTTGTGAGGCAAGTGGATGTGGGGAAATCTGTTTACTGTGCTCAGAAAACCTCAGAGGAATTCCCACATGCTGTGTGCCTGAAGAAATGTGTTCAAGGGATTCATTTTCCACTCTTTATTTTAGATTAGCAAACAGGAGCTATTAGAAAAAAGAATGAGAAAAATATAAGTACTCAGGTGTATTTAGGCTTAGCACACAGTCCAAAGCACATACGTGTATTTTCCATCCATCCTTAATGTTCTTGTGGTTTATTTGATTACAGTTCATGAAAACAGTATGACTGCTAATGACTTTGTTCACAAATGTACATCAATTGCACCAAAAGTCTTACACATTTGTGCAAAGTCCTACATAAAAATGTAAGTTATACAGTCAGTCTGAAGATTTCTGAATCATATTTGATAAGAATAAGATAAAAATATACAAAAATTATTATTATAAAATAAATGTATTATAGACATAAATATATACTATTTTATAGGCAGTTTGTGTAATAAGTAAGAGTTATACTGTTTCTTCAGACTAGTTGACACTCCAAATATGAGAAAATCACTTCAAAAGTATTTAATTTTTTTTTTCAGAACTGACACCATGCAGCTTTGAACACATTTTAGTTTTAGTTTTAGTTTCACAGGCTGAATTCTCCTCATTAAATTAGTGGCATTTCATTCCCGCAACTGTAACCTTGATTCTCAAGGTTGATAAAAGAATGGGAGATGATCAAGTGGACATAGAAAATTAGGTTGATTGTGGTCTACTTTGAATTTGTTCTTACAAAAAGTGATTTTTGACACAGAGAGCAACACATGTTGAGGAGAAATCTTGATAAAACTCTGGGGAAATATTACTTGCAAGCTCCAAAATGCCTGGCATGGGAGTGGTTCAAATGTTTGAGCTTCCTCTATCTTCCTAGCCAGATGTCAGAGAGTCTGTCTACTCTTTCCATTTGATTCTATTATTTTTATACAACCTTTAATTTGTTGCAGGATATAGAAGGATATTTATGAATATGAGTATTCTGGAGACAATGGCAGGAAGTTTGTCATGCACAACATACCAGGCTTGACAAAGTTAGATACTGTTGAAAAAAATTAAAAGACAAAAACTGCTACTTTGATATAAACCATTTTATGTTATGATTAGTGGCACATATACAGTTAAAAGTATATTACCCAAATAGATATACTAAATAAATAAAGAATAATTATTAGAACTTACATTTTATAGATTCTGTTCTTATTACAGAGGAGAAAAAGAAAAAAATGGTGTTTGTGTGTTACCAAGATGAACATGTTTGTGTATATTTTTTTCTCTCATTTATTGCATCCCTACCACAGTCTTTGCTCCCTTTACTTCTTCCAGTCCCACTCTCTCCTCCCTCCCTCTTCTTCAAGATCCACTCCTCCTTTTTCCTTTCAGTTCAATGCTGTATAACATGTATAACAATTTACATTAAGACTAGGCACATACCCTCATATCAAGGCTGGATAAAACAACTAGTAGAAGAAAGAGGGTTCCAAAAGCAGACAAAAGAGTCAGAGATAGCCATTCCCCCACAACACACATACTTCCACTGTTAGAATTCCCACAAGAATACCAAGCTAACAACCATATTTGCAGAGGATCTAGTTCAGACCCAAACAGGCTACCTGCTTCAGTCTTTGTAAGCCACTATAAATCCTGTTTAATTGGCACTATGGGTCAAGTTCTAGTGGTATCCTGAAGCCTCTGACTTCTCGAATTATCCCTCTCCATCTATCATGGACATGAGCCATAAAATAAGGTGTCATGCTACATTCCACAAACCCAAAGAAGCTAACTAAGAAGGAAGACCCAAGTATGAAAGCTTGAGTGACACTTAGAAGGGGAATAAAATAGTGATAAGACAGAACTGGGAGCAGGGAAGAGAATGAAGGCTTCAATCTAAATATATACTGTCTCCTAGTGAAATAGGCACAGGGGAGGGAGCAGAGACTAAGGGATTGACCAACCAATAACTAGCCCAGCTTGAAACCCATCCCATGGGCTAGCACCAATCCCTAACTCTATTCATGATACTTTGTAATGCTTGCAATCAGGAACATATTGCCTCCACTCAGCAGCTAACTCTAACAGATACAGACAAAAAGTAAATGGAGCTTGGTGATGGAAGAATAGGAGGAAGGATTGAAAGCCCTGAAAGGAAAAGGAACTCCACAGGAACGTGAACAGTGTTAATTAACATGGACTATTAGAGCTCTCAGAGTGTGAACTATCAACCAAAGAACATACCTCATGGGCTGGTCCTAGGTCTCCCCGCTCGCTCATATAGAGCAGATGTACAGCTTGACCATCATGTGGGTCTTGAACAACTCGGGTGGGGTCTATCTCAAAAGCTGTCACCTATATGTAGGATATGTTCTACTAGCTAACATATCTGCACTCAGCTGGAAAGGAAGTGCCTAGCCTCGCAGAGACTTGAAGTTCTAGGATGAGGAGATATCCAAGGGTCCCGGACCAACCAACTGAAACAAGGCAGAGACTTGAAGTTCAGGATGGGAAGAATACCACCATTTGCTAAAAGGAGAATGGGAGAGGCTAGGGGAAAAATTGTGGGAGGGAGTGATGGGGATGTAAAGTGAATATGTAAAAATATTAAATTAAAATTTAAAAAACCTATTTTCCCATTATCTTCATAGGGAAGCAATAAAAATCATGGAATAGTTTTCTGGGATTTTACTTTTTTTTCTCACTTTTTTCCTAGTTTTTTAAAGACTCTCCATTTTGCAACCCCTTGACTCTTTGCAGTTTCATGCAACCTTTCTTTTGCACTATGTTCAAATGTTAAATCATTACTGTTTGCTTTAAAGATACATGAGATGTTATGTCTTTTCTTGGATTAGAAAGAAAGAAAGGATGGAGGGACTTTTCTTCAGCATCTTCAAGTTACATTACAGTTCCTTAGTGCTGTAAGTTTAGCGGTTGCATAGCAGCACATTTCTAAACAGGAATGGTTAATTAGGAGAGATTTGGCAGTATTCCCACAGGATCTTCTTAGTAACTCCAAGGGCCAGAGGTAGCTACTGGGAATTCAGTCTTTCAGCGAGTGCCTCCTACTGGTAAACTCAAGGATTGTTAAGGTTGTATTACCCACTCATAAGTAATGACTTTCGGATCCAGATAATATTAAGTACAAATTCAAAAGCATTCAAGACTGCATAATAAAGAGCAGATGCTCAGATTAATTTAAAAAAGAAACCTGACTCATTTCCATTGGCTTTGTGGCTAACCAAAGAGACAGAAATAGAGTTACATCTATGCAATAGATTCTCTTATAGTTTTAGAAAGTATCTAGTTAAGAATTTGTAAGATTATTTCAATCTGATTTCACAACTAATGTGAGGAATCCACATATGACATTTACCTCTGATGACTCCAGATTTTTCCCCATTGTCTCCTCCTGTCCTTTTAGATTATTGTGTGTAGGTACTATCAGGCACATGAAATAATGAGATGTCATGCCTCTGGCTTGGTGTCTAGTTTTGCTAGCTTCCATGTGAAATCCGACATCATGAGAACTGCAGTTTGTTTGCTCATTGACACAATCTGAAGGTTTAAAATCAGATCTAGCATTAGAAAGCAATCAAGAAATATTTATTCCATGCATTGTAAATGTATTCTATTCAGTGTTAAATTTCTTTGTGTAAATTTACTAGGTTCTATAAATATTGTCAAACATGCCATGTGGTGGTGGCACATGCTATTAATCCCAACTCTTGGAAGGCAAAGGCAAGCAGAACTCTGTGAGTCAAAGGCCAGACTGGACTACAAAGAAGTCCAAAGTAGCCTTGTCTCAAAAACAAAACAAAACAAAACAAAAAAAAACCCTAAAACAAAAATAAATAAATAAATAAATAAATAAATAAAAACAATGGCAACAATATGATAAGAATAATAACATGAAGCAATAGATACATAAGTACGTATAAGCACTTGTGTATGTAAGTTTATCAATCACTACACTACATATTTTAAAATGTATCAATTTAGAAATAACAAGTAATGTCAGAGGTATGTAGAATTACATTTCTATTTTGAAAATTCAGGTACCAAACTAGCTATTTACATGCTGCTGAAGGTTTTTCAGTAAGTATATTGAAAAACAGAACGAAACCAAAACCAAACTTGATTTATTATGCTTAGCAACTTCTAAACTGCAAACATACCTAATCAACCATAGTGAAATTCAAACTGCAGCCTTGTTCTCAATTGATTCGCAAAATTCCAATGTGTTTATGAAAAAACTCACAATATTAGCATCCAGTGCAAGTAGTAGGTGATAAAAATTTCCACGTATGCCATTTAGGACAGCTGATTATAAATGGTGTATCTGTAATAGCTTGGTTGCCCAAGCATGATAGGTCCAGAACCTAATGAAGAGTTCTCAAATGAAGAAAATTATGTGTAATTTTAGTTCCTCAAAATTACACATATCCATAGCTGCTGTTTACAGTGGCTACTAAATTAATATATTTATTTTAGCATTATTCTTATTGGGTTGCATTTGTCTACAGTTTATTTAAAAGTTTTATTACCCATGACATTTGTTTCTGCTTATGCACTTGATAGTTGGTCTTTGAAAGAATTGCTTAATTTAGTGCTAATATGTAGAGAGTTGGGAGAACTATCTACCTTGAAGGATGCAGCAGATTCAGGAATGCCAAATCACCTAGCACATATTGAAGCAAAATAAAAGAAACAGATGACAATTAATATGACAATACAAAGAACAGACAGTCTCTCTACATCTCTGGAGTGCAAAGTTGGAGGACACATGAACCACATTACCAGATGTTCAACCTCTACTGTGAATTCAAAAACCAAGAGAACCTTGCTAATTGGAAATAGTCGAGGTCATGATACTTTTTAAAACTACAATTAGCACTTCACAATATAAAGGCAGCCCTGAAGTTAGAGCTGTCAATGAAACCTAAGTAAAGAACCCTAAATAATAGTTATAAGTACCTTGATTATTAGGAGCTGTCATTTTTGTTCTCTCCTCTCCATAAAAATCTTCAGAATTCAGTCTTTCAACTACAGATATATTAACCAGTCCTGCCGTTAAAATTCTAGTATATTTATGTTTGTATTCTGTGTCTAAGATCCAATCCATTAATGGTAAAGGAGAGGCTGAGCTCAATAATGAATCTGTTTTTACTCATGTTGCTGGTTCCATTTCCAAAAAATGTTGCATCAGGGGCATTAATTATAAATTTCTTTTATAGCAAAGTCAACTCAATATTAACCAAAGATGATATATTTTGGAGAGGCAAGAAAAAGAAAGCAAATTGTACATCTTTTCAGGAAAAGAAACAATGAGGATTTGATGTAAAAAAAATACCTTTAGTGAATAAATAATGACAATAATAATAGTGACAATAATATTAAAGTTTGTATTTGTCTAACATTTTGTTTGCCCATATATGCACATATAACATCCAGTTCATTAAGGAAGTTTATTACCTTTTATTTGTTACTTATGACAGGAATTTTCTTGCCATTTTTAAGACTTTCTAGTATTACTTATTTTTCTTCTTAGAAGATAAATTGAGCTGGGCAGTGGTGGCTCACGCCTTTAATCCCAGCATTTGGGAGGCAGAGGGCAGGCAGATTTCTGAGTTTGAAGCTAGCCTGATCTACAGAGTGAGTTCCAGTACAGCCAGGGCTATACAGGCAAACCCTGTCTTGAAAAAACAAAAACAAAAAACAAACAAAACAAAAACAAAAAGCAAAAAAAAAAACCTAGAAGATAAATTGAGATAGAGTAAATATGAGATTTCATTTTTCATTAAATACTTGTTCAATGAAAACAATTGATTCTTTTGGCTTTACTCAAAAAAATTCTAAATATTATATCATTAAATATCAATATTCTATACTAAAAATAATCCCTTATTTCATCAGGCTAATGAAAAGTAAAATATATAGAGAATCAAATAGAAGATGATAGCATAGCTCAAAATATATGACCCTACCCATACGACAAAGACATTGTAACAGCAAATGTACCATACCGAGTGAACAAGTGATTTCTCAGTTATATTTCCCTAAAAGTCACTGCTTTGAAAAGACTGTCAAGAGCAAGCCACAGACTGGTAGAAAATATTGAAATAACCGCATTCAATGAAAGACTGTTATCTGTAATAAAACTCACCAAAAAGAAAACAACTCAACTGGAAATGACTAAAAGTTCTGAAGAGCATCTCAGGAAAAGAAATATAAAAGTTTCGCATAGCATATGGAACCTGTCTCCCAACTTATTAAGAAGTAACATCATCCTGAGTGAGGTAACCCAATCACAAAAGATCACACATGGTATGCATTCTCTGATAAGTGGTTATTAGCCCAGAAGTTTGGAATATAGGAAGAATGACCCACAAACCACAAGAAACTTAAGAAGAAGGAAGACTAAAAGGTGGACATTTCATTCCTTCTTAAAAAGGGGAACCAAACACACACAGAAGGAGTGGCAGAGATTAACTATGGAGCAGAGACTGAAGGAAGGACAAGCATATAGCTATCTCCTAAGAGGCTCTACAATACCTGACTAATACAGATGTAGAGGCTCACAACCATTCATTGAACTGAGTACACTGTCCCCAATGAAGGAGAGGGTGGGGTGGCAGGCATGGGGAGGGGGGAGGCAAAAGGAGTTTGTTCTTGTTGTTTTTGTTTGTTTGTTTGTTTTTTGGAGGGGAACCTGGGAAAGGGAAAATTTACATGTAAATAAAGAAAATATCAAAAAAAAAAGCAATGAGATACTGCTATACACTTATTAGAATACTGAAAATCTAACATGCTATTGATACTAAACAATCACAAAATTGTGCGAAGCAACAGAAACCACAGACTTACATTAAAAAAATTCAACCAATTCAGTGACTGATATGTTTGTGGTTTATTCCAGAATTATATGCAGTTTAACTTTGTTATTTCTTTTATTGTGAAATTATAATATAGTTACATCTGTTGCCTGCTCCCTTTTCTCCATCTACACCCTCCCATTATCTAATTCTGGTCCTCTTTAAAGTTCATGGCCTTGTTTTCATTTGTTCTTGCTGTATGCATATGTAGTACATATGTACATATACAGTGTGGTACTTTGAATCTCAACAGCAGCTATAGACTCATATTTGAGTGCTTAGTCATCTGAATGTGGCACCACTTAGAAATATTAAGAGGTGTATCTTTGTTGGGTTAGATATTACATTGGTGGGATGAAGTATATCTCTGGGCATGGGCTTTCAAGTTCAAGATGCCCAAACCAGTCCCAATGGATCTCTTCCTGACGGTTGTAGATTTGGATGTAGAAGTCTCAGTTATTTCTCCAGCATCTTGTTTATCTGCAGACCATCATGCTTAGTGCTAAGGTGACAATTGCCTAAACCTCTGAAACTTTAAAAAAAGAACCAATGTTGTCATGGTTTTCATTGGAATTCCTTCTAGGCTCCAACCCACAGCTACCAGGAGATAGCCAGGTGTGACTAATTCAATTTAAAAGGGGTTTCTTGCCCCCTCCTCTCTCTTCTTTTCTCTTCTCTCTTTTTCTCTTGCTCTCTTAACTTCTTCCCTATTTGTCCTCTTCTCTCTCAATTCCTCTCCTCCTCTCTCTTATGTGCTCTTGGCCAGTCTCTATATTCCTCTTCTCTCTCTCTCTCTCTCTCTCTCTCTCTCTCTCTCTCTCTCTCTCTCTCTCTCTGTCTGTCTGTCTCTCTGTCTCTGCTTTTCTCTGTCTCTACTACTCCTTCAACTCTCTTCCCCATGCCCTAAATAAACTCTGTTTCTATACTACATCCATCATACCTTAGTGGGAAGGAATGCCTCAACATGGGCCCACAGAGGTACCTAGTCCCTCATACCATAAGACACCTCCACCAAACATATTTCTGGTTTCTCTATATTTTTATAAAACACAAGAGTTAGAGAATCTTTTCACAGTAATAAAACTTTGACTAAGATGCACATAAACACACACAGACAGACACACCCACGCACACCCATACACAATTTCCTCAGTCTATATAGTATTACTTGTGTGTTTTCAGGAATATTTCATATTGGATAACCAAATGGTGGGCTCTTTTTTTCTCACACAATCCACAAATATGCCCCTTTGAAACTTACTCAATTAAGTAGAAATCTGTGAAGGTTAATAGTGATCATCAACTTGAAGAAATTTAGAATCATCAGAAAGGCAATTTCTCTTTCTGAGAGAGCATTTTCATAGTAGATACACTGAGGAGAAAATGCTCTCCCAAATATTGATAAAGTCATCCTACAGGTACAGACAGAGCTCTGCTGAAAATCCAGTGGTGCTTGTCTGGCTCTTTACTGCTTGCTGGTCATTTTATCTCTTCTTCTTCTGCAGTTGCCATGTCACTGTTATTCATGCTGTCATCCTTCTCTATGGGAGATTGCATGGCCATTGGGTTTTGAAAGTAGACTAAGACTGGATTCCACTAGCAATCTTCCAGGTCCAGACCTAGACAGATGACTACTGGAGAGGAAGTCTGCTCAATGGAGTGAGCAACTACTGTGTTCTCAGCCTCTCTAGTGTGCATATAATCACTGATCGGTAGAGAACTCTGCTGAAGTGAACACCTTAACACAAAGATACAGGTAAAATGTGTACACAGACATATATAACAGACATGATCTTACATCTTGTGAGGGGGCAAAATGTCATTTAGTTGATGAGCATATGCAGTGAAAGATTATTCAGTTCTAAAACAAAATTATCTTTCAAGGCCAAAATAGATGAAGGCAATTCTTATGCAAAATAAAATCATCTAAAAGGATAGTAGTGTAGTATTCTTAATATGGTTTCACATTTGAGAAGAGCACTTCCACTTTCCTGGGAAGGGTCCCAACCTACTCTTTTGTGGTTGACTCCACCTGACAAGATCTTACCACTTTTCGATATTATTTCTGTAATGACTATACTCTCAACATGCTAATCATGGTAGGAAAAACTACATTGCACTCTGGACATTACTAAGGACCTAAACTCAAGTTGATTCAAATGACAAATATATTTTAATTCATGTTCCACCAATGACTGTCATTTTGAATTTCATAAAATCACTCAGTCTTAATTGAGCTTAACTCCTTCTTTATATAAATCATAGTCATATCTCAGACTATTTTTAGGCTCTGAGTAAGATGTTTCAATGACCATTTTTAAGAGAAAACAGTCCCTAAGTAAATATCACTAATCTTACTGGTTCCTCAGTATCACAACACTGATGTTGACAAAGTCCATCTGCGGAATATCTCCTCTATAACATATATCACGCAACTCAGGCTCTGCTGTGCAGAGATCTAAAAAAGGCAAAATCAGCAATACTTAGAAAATGTTTTGGGTAGAAATTATAATTAAAAGCTTAGCCCATAAAACAACTAGCAGAGTCAAGGAAGATTCACAAAAAGAGTCTATATTAAGGTATGCCTGATATATATTGTGAACTTTGTTAAGAATTACTTCCAAATTAGAGACCCTTTTAAAGAGAGTTTATTTTAAGACTGAGGTATAGGTAGGACGGACTCCTTCCTATCCTCAAAGTGCTCAAAAGTTTCTGTCCTTTGGCTTTGACTAGCTGAATCATTTTATTTAACACTCCCTCATTTACTCCAGTTTAGTCTCTAAGAGCTTAATTTTGGTTCTCTTTAGGCTTCGGAGATATATAGAATTCAAGACTCTTGAGTCCTGGAGAAGTGCACTTTCTATTACAACTCACAGCTGTAAGAATAAAAGGGAACCGTAAATGCTACTTGAATTTCATGATTTCAAATATTCAGGAAAGATGAATCCACTTGCTGCACCTGCTTGTTGTATCGTCCCACTTCCTGTCTCCCCTGTG
Source organism: Montemys delectorum (assembly GCA_019843815.1). NCBI lineage: Eukaryota > Metazoa > Chordata > Mammalia > Rodentia > Muridae > Montemys > Montemys delectorum. The sequence goes on from JADRCD010234669.1 coordinate 10,238, forward strand.
AATAGGCCCGCAGACACTACACCTATTTAAAGAGATTGGATCTTGAAAAAAAAAAAAAAAAAAAAAAGTAAATTGATATTTCTTACCACATAGGTTCTTCAGCAGTGGTAATATCTGTGCTATGTGCACGTTGGAAATTAAATCATTTTTTCAGCCAGTGTAGGGTCTGCCTAATAAAAGCCTCAGGAAACCGCACTGTGTCTTGAGTTCAGCAGCTTTTCACAGCGCAGCACTGAAGCTTTTAGAAAGCACAAGAATATGATTGATTATCCGTCCACTTGCCAGATTCTACATGGAAATTAAAGAAAGTAAAAGCCCTTTTATGGACGTGATACAACCACCTGCAATATTAAACCAACGAAATGTATGTTCCGCTGTTTATGAACTGTCTTGCCCCAGATACATGAAGCAGCTTTCCCACGGAGGAGCCACGCACAGCCACTGATCAATTGCTCCTGACTGTGGCAAAGCAGTAAAAAGCATTCCAAATTGACTAAAAGGTCAGAGCACTCCGAGCGAATTCCATCAGTGAAGCAAATGTGAAGTTAGCCACACTTGCGATAAGCAGAACAAATGAAAACAAAGCCGTCGATTAGGATGAATGTGGGACTGTCGAAGACAGTCATTAATACCCAAGTGCCTGGCGCCTTGACAGATAATAAATATGAATTTAATTGAGCTTCTGCTTATCTAAATATTATCCAATGCCCTGATGATTTCGAATTAGCTGACGCACTTCTTTGAAAATAACTTCAAGATCTAAAAATATGCCTTTTTTATTTTGCCTCTATGCAATTCATTTTTCAAAGAATACAGATGGTATTTCTCCATATTCATTTGTTGCAGAGGAGCAATCCCATTCAAGAAAGGCAGGATTACTACCTGACTTATATTTATTTTAAAATAAAAGTATCTACTAGAAAGAATGTCAATCAATATGACTGCCTTCATTTACGCCATTTTATGAGAATCTAGTCCAATGTTTTGGGTGGGCCTGTTTCAATAGCTATTCTCTTTCTCACAGAAACTTTTAGCACAATTAAAATGGAGACAGAAGTGATATATTTGCAGCATTACAAATTTTAGCTATAGTTTGTTAGAAATTTTCAAAAATATTAACACATAGAAAATATGCTGTAATGACAAGTTACACAAGTTTTCTTGTAGTTCTGTCAGTAATAAGAAACTGATATATTAAGAAATCATGCCTTTATTCTAAATGAGGACTGCTAAGGGGACAGATGAGGAAATTAAAATTTAGGAAGAAATCAATAAAATATTAATAAGGCATGGGAACAACTCAAAGAGCTCCTTCCGAGGACCAAAACAATTCCAGTTTATGAGAATAATGGTATATGGTTAAATGAGTAGAAAGAAGAGCTGAAGGGGATTGCAGCCCCATAGGAAGAACAATGCCAACTAAACCTAACCGGACCCCACAGAGAGCTCCCAGAGACTAAACCAACAACCAAAGAGTATACGTAGAGGGCTCCTAATATATATGTAGCAAAGGATGGCCTTAATCTGACATCAATGGAAATGAGGCCCTTGGTCCTGTCCAGGTTTGATGCCCCAGCATAGGAGGAAGCCAAAGTGAGAGTGAGTGAGTGGGTGGAGGAGCGCCATCATAGAGGCAAAGGGGAGGGAGGAACGAGCGTTGGCATGGGAGGGGTTGAGATCACTCGAAATATAAACAAATAAAATGATTAATAATAAAAAGTAAAGAAATTAAGACAAGCAGAAAAGTAAAGAAATTAATTTACTTGGTCCTTGGGGCTCAATTGGGTTTGAGTCTTTGATGTGACTTATAAACCCTAACTCATTCAATGTATGAAGATTATGATATCAGGCACATTTTCAAACTGGGAAACATTACATTTTTTCCGTATATGCAAAGTTCCCCCTCCTTTTCCTGATCCTCCTCTTCCTCCTCCTCCCCTTCCTCCCCTTCTCCCTCTTTCTCCTCCTCCCCTTCCTCCTCTTCCCCTCTCCCCCCCTCTCCCCTCTCCCCCTCTTCTTCCTCCTCCCCTCTCCTCCTCTTCCTCCTCTTCCCCTCTCCTCCTCTTCCTCCTCCTCCCCTTTCCTCCTCTTCCTCCTCCTCCCCTTCCTCCTCTTCCTCCTCCTCCCCTTCCTCCTCTTCCTCCTCTTCCCCTCTCCTCCTCTTCCTCCTCCTCCCCTTCCTCCTCTTCCTCCTCCTCCCCTCTCCTTCTCTTCCTCCTCCTCCCAGTCTTTCTCTGCTTCCTCTGTCTCCTCTTTGTCTCTCTGTCTCTGTTTCCGTCTCTATGTATGTTTGTATAGAATTTATCTTCGAAAATTTGATCACACCCTTGTTTATTAGTTGCCTGAAACCTCAAGTTAGAGAGAGATTCTTTCCATGTAAATAAGTTTAATTTTTGAATATTTTTCTAGTGTAAGCTTGTAATATAATTACATCATTTCAACTTTTCCCATGTCCTCTCCATATAAGTTTAACATCAGAAATAAATAAATTCCATCTACAATATGATTCATGAGCACACACAAAAATTGGTGAATGAATAATATAATAATGGAAAGACAATAAAACAAGCAAAAAAAACACAAGAAAGAAGTGTCGATATGACTTATATCCTATAAATGTTCATATTTAGAACAATCCTAAAGCTCAAGTGAATGGCCTAATAAATTATAATACAGTAATAAACCATAGGGAACTCACCACAACCTCGAGTTGGTGTCACAACTAATTTTATTGAATTTTTATATGGGGTCACATATAGAAAAACAGTCTCTATAACTATAGTACATACTTTAGTGAATAGCTGGCTTTGTGCCACATTTCTGCAAATTAAATTAATTATAGTTAATATTTACATTTTTCTTTCAAGACTCATATATTGAAAAATTGGAGAATAAATGTAAGGTACATATCGGCATATTTTAGTTCTATGTTTTTATTTTTTCTTCCACTTTGTATGGTTCCACAAAAATGTCTTTCCGATTGTCGTCTTGCTTCACACTCAGGCGATGAAGCAAGCAGTAATGATTTTGCCCTGTTTATGGTCGCCCCCTACTGGCATATGTTGGAGACTCTAAGCACATTTGTTTTTAAATGGTCTTTTACTATTGCATTGTTATCTCAAACAATAAAATAAATAATAATTGAGAAACTTATTTTACGTTGTTTTAGGTGATATTTTCTACTGCATGAACTTTCCTGAGGAGAACTTCATCTCAGTAAAGTGTAAGGCACCAGAGAAACAATTCCATGCATGTCCAGTTTGGGAAGCATCGGGTTCAGGATCTTGGGTGGAGTATAGCACAGAGAGTATGGCATACTCGAAGCCAGTTGCATCACTGAAAATTCCACAGCAGCTGGATTTAGATTCATGACAGCTACATTCCTGGAACACCTAGCACAGACTACAGTCATCTCCACTGGAGACAATTTCTCTCCTCAGCATTCACCATCTGCATTGTATCCTGAATGGGGGTACTTGTGAAGCATAGCTTTGTGAGCCTGTTGGCTGTAACATGTTTCATGGAATTCATGCGCTTTCAACACGATCTTCTAATCTCCGGGCTATTTCTTTGTGTGATTCGAACAAATATATTTTAGTGCCAGAAGTCTAATCGTGGTGCTTATTTATCTTTTCTACATACATAAATAATATCTCTTATGTGTGAATGTGAAGTTCTATAATTTTTATCATATAATTCAAAGTTTCTGTCGTTATCATGTTAATAAAACATGACAGTGTGAAGTAGAGGAACTTGCAACCCAAATAAAAGCTTGTGAAAAATGACAGAACAAACCCTGCAATTTAAAATCAGATATTAAAGCCGGACAGTGGTGGTGCATGCCTTTAATCCTAGCACTTGTGAGGCAGAGACAGGCAGATTTCTGAGTTCGAGACCAGCCTGGTCTACAGAGTGAGTTCCAGGACAGCCAGGGCTACACAGAGAAACCCTATATCAAAAAAATAAAAAATAATAAAAATAAATAAAAATAAAATCAGTTATTAAAACTGATTTTTAATTTTCATTTTATTTAGAAAACAATTGTAAAGATATTTTTAGCAGTTACATAAAAAGGCAAGTAAAAAAATAGATAATGGAAGCATACTCCACTATGAACATGGAATTCTTTGAAGCAAGTCAAACCAGATGAAGAAAGAAGAAATGCAGGTAATGAACATGAATTTCAAATGATGATATAAAGGTAAATGTGTTTCTAGTTATTATTTTTGTATGAATTTTTTTGGAGGAATCCATGGTGAATAATTGTACAAAATATATTCAGTGCTGATGTGGAGCTACGTGGCTTCTTTGCCCGTGGTCTATTCTAATCTTGTAGAAGTTTACCAAATTATAAAGGACTAGGGTCTGATTAATTGTGATGAACATATTTTTTATTTTTTTGTAATATTTTATATTTGTTTAAAAAGTTAAAAACATGAAAAATTATCTAATATTAATATTACTCTTCCAATAAATGTTTAACAATTGATATTTCATCTTATCATAAAAGAAAAGCAATTTTCAGCCAAGAAATGCTACCAGAGGAGAGTCTTTTCAATAGATAGTGAAAAACAAGCAACATCTTTGCTATTCAATTCACAGCAGTAAGTTCCTTGTTGTAAGAATACAATGCTCAGCATACACACACAAAAACAACCCAACGTACAGTTTAAGATCCACTCTTATGAAACTAAAAGAAAATATGGTGGGTGGGATCTCAATGACAACTAAAAAAATTAAATATCAGTAAAATCTATAGAGAATTGAACAAATAATGATTTTTCACTGTTAAAATGGAGGAACAGCAGAAAGAAAAGCAGTGTAGCAAATTATTAGCAGAAACTTACTCAGGCATGTAAAATAATGCCTTATGCATTATAAAAATGATTAGAGGAATGGAGTTCCTGCGTTACTTCTTTGACCATGGCTGACACAAGTACTTTAACAAAGGTTGGAGTTTCAGAGCTCCTACCATAAAAACAGACCTTTCAAAATATAGACTACACTGCAACTAACTCTGTTCATTTGACTTGTTCTGCCACTCAACTTTAGAGATTCTTAGAAGAAAAAAAAAAAGCTCTGATTTTCAAGGTCAACACTTTAGCTTAGGAATTCTCAAAGATGTCAAAAGAATATTAAGGCTTTCTAGGTCAAAGAATATTAAGGTTTCATTTCTTGATGTTACTTCAAATTGCTCAGTTAAATTTCATTTAGAACAACAAGCAGAATATATAAAAAGTTAGACCATGTAAAACAATTTAAAGAGAAACTCTTCAAATTTCCCTTAAAATATTTCTAACATAAGAGTTCTACAGTGAAAAAAAATGAAGGAATCATTTCCTTAGCGTATAAAAGCTAAATTGTGCCAGTTTCAAATATCAAATGTAGAAAAATTTTATGAAAATAACTATCTTTAAAATTTTTGTAATGCAATCCTTTCAACTGCTATACTTGAATATTTATATAAATGTAAAAATTATTGATAAACTTCACAAGGCACATGTTTAAAAAATATACATATTTTGTTACAGATACTATTATAAAAATTCCTAAAACATTCTAAAATCATAAAAGGAAATCCTTTTTGCAAGGGCTAAATAGCATGACACTTTTATTGCATCAAATATTAACATATTTCTATTCAACACTGCGATTCGCAATCCTATTTTTTTTCCTTCCAAACTGACAGGGAAAGAGCAAGGACATGCTAAGAGATAAAATACAACTTTGCTTTATATTGTAGAAAGAAACAAGCCTGAGAACCTAAAATTGTACCCAAGAAAGGATATTATTTATAGAAGCTGGAATATGAAAGGAAATGCCAGGAGATGTCAAAAATGATTGAAACACTCAACCTTGACAGCTCTGAAATTTGCAGGTTGAATACCTGCCACAATTTGTGAATGATCCTCTATATGCTAAAACTGCTTTGTTTAGCAGGCACTGAGGGAGAAATGAATGTGGGAGGCCAGGAAACATGAAGATGAATATAAGTTTGATTCCATTATTTAAGCTTGACCTAATGTATATTATTCTTCGGTAAAAGCAGCTATAAAATTACATCTTGGATTTTTCATCACATTCCCTTGTAGTGACTCTCTGATGATACAGACCAAAAAAAAAAAATATTTCACAATGTGAATAATTTTAAAGTGCTCTTTCTTAAATGAGATGTTCACTTCTAACTTGAGCAATTTGTACATGCATATGCTCTTTTGTTCAACATACCACCATTATACTTTTTTGTGAAGATATTTTCACAATGCTTATACAGGAGAGTTTGTAGTACCCTTGTTATATAAGATTTGGTGAGTTTTAGAATGCTTTGTGTAACTGAGACAATAATTTTAATGAATAAGAACTCTTCATAATTCCTGCCAAGTGTTCCACAGACTGTCTGTCTCTCTTGGTAAGGAGAGTGTACAGTAGCAATCTTTTTAAAGCCTATGCAAGTTTTTTTTCAAGTGGAAATAAAAGAAAGTCAGAACAACAATATGAAACAAGAGGGAGTCTTGAACTGTTGTCAAATTTCTTTCTCAACTGGAAAACTTCAGATTCTACTATTGTCATTTAAGCTTCATAACACTGGCACATAAATAAGGACCCAGATGCACACATGTATATATTTATGTCTCTAATAGAGATCTACTGACAGCTATAATATAAAACTATATTAAATAAAAATATGGAATTTATATTTCTCTTAAAATAATCTCAACATTAAATATTGCTAGTATTGAGCATGATTATAGTTAATTATCATTACAATAACTGTAGAAACAACTCTTAAAAAATTAAAAGACCAGAAGTTACCAAGATTCCTTCCAAAAGAAAGAAAAACCCTAACATTACATAAAATTTAGAAATGATTTACTATCTTACTATATAGAATACTAATAATAACATATTTTTCTTAAATGGCAGACAATAGAATGTTTATTTAAAAAACATGTTTTATATCCCTCAACGGATACAAAAAGATTGAAATAATACCATGCATCCCATTAGATCATCATGCCCTAAGACTGGTCTTCAATATCAGCAAAAAAATGGCAGAAAGCAGACATACACATGGAAACTGAATAACTCTTTACTCAATGATAACTTAGTCAGGGAAGAAATAAAGACAGAAATTAAAGACTTCCTGGAATTTAATGAAAATGTTCAGACACCATACTCAAACTTATAGGGCACAATAAAGGCAGTGTTAAGAGGAAATTTCATAACACTAAGTGCCCTGGAAGAGAAACTGAAAGCTCTTATACTAACAGCTTAACAGCACATCTGAGAGCTCTAGAACAAAAAGAAGCAAACTCACCCAAGAAGAGTAGAGGGCAAGAAATAGTCAAACTCAGGGCCAAAATCAACCAAAGAGAAACAAAGAAAAGAATATAAAGAATCAGCAAAACCAAAAGCTGGATCTTTGAGAGACTCAACAAGATAGATAACTTCCTAGCCAAACTAACTAAAGGGCCAAGAGGCAGTATGGGTCGAGAGACAGTATCCAAATTAACAGAATCAGAAATGAAAAGGGAGCCATAACAACAGAAATTGAGGAAATGCAAAAATCATCCGATCCTACTATAAAAGCCTATACTCAACAAAACTAATATCTAGATGAACTGGATATTTTTTAGACAGATGGCACATAGCAAAGTTAAATCAAGAGCAGGAAAACTATCTAAACAGGCCCATATCCCACAATAATAGAAGAAGTCATTAAAAATCTCCTAATTAAAAAAAGCCAGGGGCTAGATGGATTTAGTGCAGAATTCTCCCAGAACTTCAATGAAGACCTGATACCAATTTTCCTCAAACTATTTCGTAAAAGAGACACAGAAGGAACATAACGTAACTCGTTCTATGAACCTACAATTACTCTACTATCTAAAGCACTTCAGATACCTAAAGAGAACTTCAGACCAATCAAGCTTATGAATATCTATTCAAAAATTTTGAATAAAATTCTTGCAAACTGAATCCAAAAACACATCAAAACTATTTTTCATGACCAAGTAGGCTTCAACGCAGGGATTCAAGGTTGGTTTAATATAGAAAAATCCATTAACATAATGTACTATATAAACAAAGTTAAAGAAAAAAATCACATGGTCATCTACTTGGATGCAGAAAGCATTTGCCATATAGCAGCCCTTCATGTTAAAAGTATTGGAGAGATAAGGAATTCAAGTCCCATACCTAAATATAATAAAATCAATTTATTGCAATCCAGCTGCCAAAATCAAATTAAATGGAGAGATACTTGAAGCAATCCCACTGAAATCGGGTACAAGAAAAGGATGCCCACACTCCCCATATCTATTCAATACAGTACTCGAAATGTTAGCTAGAACAATAAGACAACAAAAAGAGATCAAGGGGGTACAAACTGGTAAAGAAGAAATAAAAGCATCACTATTTGCAGATGATATGATAGTATATATAAGTGATGCCAAAAATTCTACCAGAGAACTTCTGCAGCTGATAAACATCTTTAGCAAAGTAGACTGATATAAAATTAACTCAAATAAATCAGTAGCCTTCCTTTATACAAAGGATAAAAAGGCCGAGAAAGAAATTAGGGAAACAACTCCCTTTATAATAGCCACAAGTAATAAAAAATAATTGGAGTAACTCTAACCAAACAAGTGAAAGACCTGTATGAAAGTAACTTCAAGTCTCTCAAGAAAGAAATTGAAGAAGATCTGAGAAAATAGAGAGATCGCCCCTGTTCATTGGACTGGCAGGATTAACATAGTAAAAAGGGCCATCCTACCAATGCAATCTCCTTCAAAATCCCAACACAATTCTTCAAAGACACGGAAAGAAAGAGAAATTCTCAAATTCATCTCAAAAGGAAAAAAAAAACCACAGAACAGCAAAACTAATTCTTTACAATTTACAATAAAAGAACAGCTTGGGGAATCACCATCCCTGACCTCAAGTTTTACTACAGAGCAAGAGTGATTAAAAACTGCATGGTTTTGGTTCAGAGACAGACATGTTAATCAATAGAATAGAATTGAAGACCCAAAAATGAAACCACATTTATGGACCCTTGATCTTTGACAAAGATACCAAAAATATACAATGGAAAAAAAGAAAGCATTTTCAATAAATAGTGCTGGTCTAACTGGCTGTCTGTATGTGGAAGGATGAAAACAGACCCATATTTGTCACCTTGCACTAAGCTCAAATCCAAGTGGATCAAGGACCTCAACATAAAACCAGATACACTGAATCTAATAGAAGAGAAAGTGTGAAAGAATCTTGAACTCATTGGCACAGGAGGAAGTTTCCTAAACAGAACTCCAATGACTCATGCTCTAAGATCAAGAATTGATAAATGAGACCTCATGAAACTGGAAAGCTTCTGTAAGGCAAAGGACATAGTCAATAAGACAAATCGGCAACCCACAGATTGGGGAAAAAAATCTTCATGAACTTCTCATCTAATAGATGGCTACTATCCTAAATATATAAAGAACTCAAGAAGCTAATCACCAAAAAACTCAAACAACTGAATCAAAAAAAAAACGGGGTATAGACCTAAACTGAGAATTCAGAACTAAGGAATGTTGAATGACTGAGAAGCACCTAAGGAAATGTTCAAAGTTCTTAGTGATCAGAGAAATGCAACTCAAAGTGGCACTGAGATTCCACCTTACACCAATCGGAATGGCTAAGATCAAAACCTCAGGTGACAGCACATATTGGAGAGGAGGTGGAGAAAGAGGAATCCTGCTCCAGCTGCTGGTGGGATTGCAAACTGGTACAACCACTCCGGAGATCAATCTGGAGGTTCCTCAGAAAATTGGAAATAGGTCTACCTGGAGACCCAGATATACCACTCCTGGGAATATACCCAAAAGATGCTCCTCCATGCCACAGGGGCATGTGTTCTACTATGTTCATAGCAGCCTTATTGTGGTAGCTACAAGCTGGAAACAATCTAGATGTCCCACAACAGAAGAATGGATGTAGAAAATGTGATTCATCTACACAATGGAATATTACTTAGCTATTAAGAGCACAGACATCCTAAGTTTTGCAGGCAAATGGATGGAACTAAAAAATATCATCCTGAATGAGGTAACTCAGACCCAAGAGAACATGCATGATATGTACTCATTAATAAGTGGATATTAGCCCCTCCCCTCATAATTACAGAATACCCAAGATAGAGTCCACAGAACTCAAAAAGGTCAACAAGCTGAAGTGCCCAAGTGAAGATGCCCCAGTCTCACTTGAGAGAGAAAAGAAAGCAATCATAAGTGGGGAGGTAGGGAGGGACTTAGGAGGGAAAGCGAACAGAGGGAGGGTAGTGTGGAGGAAGGGGGAACCTAATTTGGTTTTGGTTAAGGGAAAAGGACTGAAGCTCTGAGGGCCAGCAGAAAGAATGCAAACAGGCAATCTCAGGAAATAGGAGGTTGGGGGGACCTTCAAGAATGCACCATAGAGCTGGAGGTGAGAGACTCTCAGGACTAGAAGGGAGAGACTTTAGATGAAATGGCCTACAGTAGGGAGAGGGAACTTAAAGAGCCCACCTCCAGCAGGGAGATAGGATATCAAGTGAGGGATGGGGTTGCCATCCCACAGTCACAACTCTGACCCATAATTTTTTCCTGTCTGAAAGAATGACAGGGATGGAAATGGAGAGATGCCTGAGGAAAAGAAGGTCCAGAGACAGGCCCAAAGTGGAATTCAGTTCATGGGGAGGTCCCAAGGCCTGACACTATTTGTGAGGCTATGGAGCACTCACAAAAAGGGACCTATTATCACTGCCATTCTAAAGACCCAACAAGCAGCTGAAAGAGTCAGATGCAGATATTTGCACCCAATCAATGGACAGAAGCAGCTGACCCCTGTTGTTGAATTAGGGAAGGCTGTTAAAAGCTGAGGAGAAAGATGATTCCGTAGGAGGACCAGCAATCTCAATTAATCTGGACCCTCGAGATCTCTCAAACACTGAACCACCAAACACACAGCATACACCAGCTGATACGAGGTCCCCAACACACATACTGTAGGGGACTTCTGGGTCTGTGTTCATTCAGAGATGATGTACCTAACCCTCAAGAAACTGGAGGCCCCAGGGAGATTAGAGATCAAGTGGAGTGGGGATGGGCAGGAAGTATGGGATGTGGAACAGTTGGAGAGTGGAATGGGGGGGGGAATAAAATATGGACTGTAAAAAATAAATTAATTTTAAAAAATTTTAAAAAGTCTTCCAAATAAAATAGTGGAAACCAAAACCATACAAACAAACAAACAAACAAACAAACATGTTTTAAACAAATAAGTTTATTAACATCAGGAGACAAAAATATATACAAACATTCCATTACATCTTGAGGTATTAGTGAATTTATTTCAAAGCTAGTGAATTAATACACTTTTAATTTTGAAAAGTATATATTTTTGCAAGCATCAATGCCACTTAACTATGAAATTATTAAGTAAATATGATAAAATCTGTACTTCATAAGCCCTGTTACTCATGCCACAATAAAACTATGAATATAACCATTATACAAGAATGTAATTCAGGTTAGGTATGGGAGCACACACAACAAGCCTAGCACTTGATAAAAGGTGAGAAATTCAAATTCAAGGTCACCCTTTGAGGATACACTTATGTGGGCAAATGTGCATACACACACAGAGAAAGAGAAAGGTGATAGAGATAGATAGATCATAATGATAGCTAGAACTATTTTCGTAACACCTTGAACGACATATCCATTATAGAATTGCAAACTGTGACTTTCATTTTTACAAATGTCCGATTTGAATCAGTATGTAAATTTATAATTTGTAAAGATTAGTTTAGTGACTTAAGCCATCAAATTAGTACACACACCTTTAATTCCATCATTTAGGATGATGAGGTAGATGGATTATTGTGACACCCATGCCAGGAGATATGTAGTCTGTTCCAGGACAACCAGAGCTACACAGTGAGATTCTGTCTCGGAAAGAAATAACAAAATATCTATGACTTTAAAAATGATATGATGATATTTATATTAATAGCTACTCATCTTAGAAAATAAATAACAATTGTGTCAATAATAAATACAAATTTGAAAATATATGTTTCAAGTAAAACATTTAACAGTAATTTTTGGAAAAATAAAGAAAGTTATTTGGCAACCCAAGAAAACTGCCTGTTAAGAACCTAAGATTCCCATGTCATTGAGTCTGATTCAAACTGTTCTTCATAGAATTCATATTTCATCATAGACTAGAAAAGCTGGAAGTCATCTGCATGAATGACTTCTTGAATACAAACATATAGATTATTTAGAATCCTCTCCCTATCTTGTATGTTATTATCATGGTTTGTATATGTTTGGCCCAGGGAGAAGTACTATTAGGAGTTGTGGCCTTGTTGTAGTAGGTGAGGCCTTGTTGAAGTAGGTGTCACTGTGGGTATGGACCCTTGCCCTAGCTGCCTGGAAGCCAGTCTTTAACTAGCTGCCTCAGGAACAAGAGATAAAACTCTCAGCTCCTCCTATACCATGCCTGCCTGGATGCTGCCATGATGATAATAGACCGAATCTCTGAACCTGTAAGCCAGCCCCAATGGAATGCTGTCTGTGTAAGAGTTGCCTTGGTCATGGTGTCTGTTCATACCAGTAAAACCCTACATAAGACATTTATTAATTATGATTTTTAAACTTCATAATGAAGTACATATTATATAATATTATAGGAAACTATACAAGATTATTTTATACTTACTCTCTTGCTCTCCTTCAGAATCATGGCCTTCTTTCACAATAATTCTAGTTACATACATATATTATATATATATGTACATATTTACATATATATTTGTATGTATACTTAAATACATATATTATACATATATGTATATATTTGTATATATTTCTATATAAGTACATATATTATATTTATGTGTAAGTATATATTTGTAACATCCATATATATGAATATTTATGAATATATACATATGTATGAATGTAGCACACATATATATTTTTAACATACACTCCAATAATTCATATATATATATATATACATATATAGATAGGTAGATAGATAGATAGATATCAATATATCCTTATATTACTTGTGTATATGTTTTCAGTGATGACAGGTTTTTTTTTTGATAATCATTTGGTGTGTTCTTCCCTTGAGATGATACTTCAGGCTTTTAATTTTATCTGAGTGTATCAAACTTTGGAGCCCATACTTTAAAAATGACTAGAGAGTATAAAATAGTAACTACTTGATATCTCTCTTGCACTCTCTGATTATTGCTAATCATCATCATATCTGTATGCAACATTTTAGATGCAAATTTTATTAAAATGTGACAGTAATCTATGAAAAATTGTTATTCACTTGTCCCAATTGTCTGCATATATAGTTCCCTTACTTCTGGTGTCAGCAGAAATGCCACTTTTCAATAAGACCCACTTTCATTACACTTGACACCCACAATTAAAACAGATGTGATAGAGATCAAAGTGAAAATTTTCAGAATGCCATTTCTTTGCTCATCAAATATAAAAAATAATTAGGGAAAATATAAAAAAATCTTTTTTTAATATTTCTATAGATATCATGATATTTCTTCAAATATCCCCTTCATTTCTGAGGATAGCCAAAGCATATATGTGAATTTTCTCCATCAATGAATTTTGAAACTCTAAATCAAATACATGCAGTGCATTGTAAAGAATTTGAAAACTCAGCTAGGACAGATACCCAAGAAGATGTGCAATGTTTGAGAGCATAATATAATCTATAAAAAAAAAATTAAACTATGTAATTATGGCAATACAAATGAGATGCCCTTTACAACTCTTAGACATTTGAAATCTTGGTCCTTACTGGTGCTTATTTAGGAATGATTTGAAGGTTTTGACTTGTGAAGGTGAGCTTGTGACTGAGGGAAGGCTTGGATGTTTCAAAAAGTGCCATATACATTGAACTCTGTTTTCTGTTGGCTGTTTGAAATGTAAGCCTTCAGCTAGTTTTCTGACCTCCTGCTGCCTGCTACTTCCTCTTTACCCTCATGGACTCCAACCCTGTAGATCAGTCGTTCTCAACCTTTCTAATGTTGGACTGTTTTAATATAGTCCCTTATGTTGTTGTTATTCCATAACTGTAATTTTTCTCCTATTATCAATGTAAATATCATGTGTTCCAATGGTCTTAGGCAATGCCTGTGAAAAGGTTCCAATGCACAGGTTACGAACAAGTACTCTAGATGGTAAACCAAAGCAATTTTTTCCTTTTGTAAATTGTCTTGAACATTGTGTTTTTCACTGTGATAGATAATGAACTAATCTACTTTCCACACACTATATGGTATTCACCGAACCTCAAATAAAAGCAAATGAGTAAAAACATATGTGGGCTAGAGTCTCAGATAGAAATGAAGGATAAAAAAAGAACAGAATGAACTGAGCGCCAGTGTGTACTAATCTCTTCTTTTATTTTAACCATGGACACATCATTAGCAAATACCCCATGCTCATACCACCACATGCTGTGGACTATATACCATCATACTATAAGACAAATAAGATGATTTTGTCAAATATATCATTACACAAAATGCAAAAATGAATACAGAAAATGAGTATTGAGATGCAGGTCTATTGCTACGATTAATTGACTGTATGATATATACATCATCGGTGCTGGTAGTGGGAGTAATTTGAAGAATTGTAGACTAGTAAGCTTGCAATATTTTTAAGCAAAGCTTAATGTTAAGGATCGTTCTAATATGTATGTCAAAGAATAGAACTCCAAAAGTGTGAAAGAAGTATGGTTAATGAAATTCTGCCTCATGAGTATTAGGAAGGGGGAAAATTACACAGGAAATTGGTCTAACAAATGAAATATAACTCAGTAAAATGTCAACGTAGACTGTATGGACTCTGGTCCCGTCCTCAGAATCACAAACAAGGCAGAGTGGTACATACTGTCATCTAAACGAAATAAGCAAGGAAAGGGGAAACAGACACTCATAGTGACCCTTGACTCTACAGAAATGGGAAAAAAATAAAAGAAGGTAAAGGCCACCATTAACATTATAGTAAACTGCCAAACTATATTCCATCTTTGTTCTGAAACTTAAATGAGGTTGGATTTAAAAAGTGTGAACCACGGAGATATTAATCTCCATAGAAGGGAGAATTTAAGTTTACAGACGATTATTAAAGATCACTTGACTAGAGACATGTCTGCCCCTGGTTCAAAGAAGAAATCGATCATCAAATCCTCCGCTTGGAGTCATGCTAGTTTTGTTAAGTTAGCCACTGGACAAAAATTGCCCTAGTTCATCTACAGACAAAAAATACTGTCCAAGAAAAGACGTACAATGAGGGATCCTCAACAGCTTATCTCTGCCAATATAGAATAAACTAGTCCTTCATAATTCCTGCTTCATTTAAGGTCTGTTAGATGATCCTGGGCCAGAAGGCTAAACATAGTTGCTCCAACTTTTTCAGGAATAGGGACTGTCCAGGTTGTCAGCTATCTCTACAATTTGAGTAAGTATTGGAAGCTATGTTTTTGTGCTTCCTATATATTCAGATAATACTTAGTTCATTCTTCAATTTCTGATGAGGTTAAAAGCTAGTTATACTCGTTTAGCACTGAGGAAGATGCTATAGATTTGAAAGGATGGTTTTTAGGTGGTAATACAATTTAAAGTCAGAACATAATTGAGATATAAAATTGGAAACTCTTTAAGTCAGGATAGATTAAATTGACAAAATTGATGGACTGGACTTTTAGTGTATTAATACCACGTAGTTTACATGACTTTTATAATTATGTTCAATGTATATGGGAAAGAAAAGGACTTTTTACTGGACAAAAGGGGGAAAATGTAGCAGCTTGTGTTCTTATGCTCATTGTTTCCCAAAAACCTGTTTGCAGTGTCCTGCAGGTAAGCTAAAGGAACCCTGCCCCCAGTTGGCTCTGATTGGGAAATAAAGTTGCCAACAGATAGTGGCTGGGCAAGGGGACAGAGGCAGGACTTTTGGATTCCAGGGCAAGAGACACAGAGCAAGAAGGAACAGAAGCTGCCTTGAGAGGGGTTTAGGATGGGCCATGTACCCTGAAGGAACAGGAGGGTGAAACAGCTGAAATGTAGGTGCAAAGGGAAAGTGGCTTCATGGGAGGGATGTCCAAAAGGAAACAGAGAAACAAAGGTAAAATATAGATTTAGAAAGTGTCAACCTTCAGAATAGAATATGTGCAAGCTGTAGGGAGGTTTGGAAGTTTGCAGGCATTGGGCTAGTCAAAGGACATCAAAATATTAGTGTGTGTGTGTGTGTGTGTGTGTGTGTGTGTGTGTGTGTGTGTGTGTGTTTTCATTGATGAATCTAGAGATCTCTGATGGGTAGTAAGAAGTGTGTACCCCACCCGCTGGGAGTACTGAGCAGCTTAACCATTTACCAAAGTAAGAGTGGATTTGGTTTTTTT
>JADRCD010234670.1:0-33503 GCA_019843815.1 Montemys delectorum
GTGGTCCTGGTTGGGCAAAATATTGATTAGATGAAACCTGTAGAGAAAACGGAGTGAAGAGTCGTGGTGTGGGTATTGTGTAAAGAAAGCTTTTATATTGGAGACACAAGCACACACTCCCTATGTAGGGAGGGAGCCTACAACAGGCCAAAATACAAACTCCAAGTTGGTGAGCCACTGAGTTTTACTGGAGTACTCAAAGACAGCTACCTCACCAAACCCCACCTGCCCCAGAAGGGGTGACAGTTCTCAAAGCCGGGAACCGTAAGCATGTTGCCCTGCCTTCACAGCCTGCGGGCAGCTCAGTAGGTTAGAGAGCGTCCTTTCCGGCCGGTGCCTAGGTTGGTTTCCATCTTCTTCCCGGCAGCACTGCTGGTTTCTGCCTCTTACAGGTGTCTGCTTGGCCTCAGAACTGCCTTTGCAGTTGGCCTTGTCTGAGATTCTCCTTTGCAGCTTTATTGCTCACCCTGAGAGGAAGGTCCCTCGTTAAATCTTTTCAGTTTTAGGAACTTCCTGGAGCTATTTTGAGTTCTTCCCCTTCTAGTTTAAAACCACTTCCCTGCAGAATGGACTGTTTCGTCTGAAACTGTCACACAACAGTGGAAGAAGTCACCTACCTCTTCGGCAGACTGTGTGAGACTCTGCTTGGAGTCCAAAAGCAGCCTTTGTGGACTTCTGTTTTAATGAGAAAACATAACTTCAGAAACTAAACTAGAAAACTTGAACAGACTCATAAAATACAAACAAACAAACAAACAAACAAACAAGCACACAAAAGCAGGTATTTTTGAGTTTGAGTATGATGGGACAGTAAGCCAAAAACTAACTGAAAGGGTTCCATTTGAACCCCCTTTAGACATCACAGAAGCAGTGATGGAACTGTGTGTCTTGCATCAATTAGCAATCAAGAAAATATCCTACAAACACACGCACAGGCCAATCTGACGGAACCAGTGCCTCGCCGTCTTGGTAGGTGTGTCTAGGTTTTGGTCCAACTGACAAAAACTAACCAACATGCGACGTTTCCCCAACAGCTGGAACTGAATTCCAGAAGGGAGGTTAAGTTTCGGCTGCATTTGTATGCTTTTACTTAAGCCCTGTGTGCCTGGTACTGGAAAGCATTTAGTAAGTGGGCATCAGCCGAGCTCCTCACTGGCTTTCCCGTGACCTTTACTCGTTACAGTACCAACAGAAAATATTTTTAATGACTTTTGTAGTAAAATTTGTACATTGATAACATGACTCAGCACCTGGGTTGGAAGGCTTGGATAGGTCAGAGGGAAAGAATGTAATAACATGAATGGAAATATGCATGACCACTAGTTCCCGTATAAGAGTGGTTCTCAACCTGCCTAAGGCTACACCCCTTTAATATAGTTCCTCATGTTGCAGTGACCCCAACCTTAAAATTATTTCTGTTGCTATTCATAAGTGTAATTTTGTTTCTGTTGGGAAGCATAATGTAAACATTTGTGTTTTCCAATGGTCTTAGAGTAAAGGGTCACAGTATCCCGAGATGGGTCTCGACCCACATATTGAGAAATACTGTCTTATAAGATTTTGTGGCTGCACCCACCCTCCACCTTCAATCAATCCCACCACACACACACACACACACACACACACACAGCCTACATCTCCCCTTTTATCTGTTATGTTCCTGCTGGTTCTCTGAAAGAGATGAATTCTGAAAACCAGTGAGCTAGAGACTCTATCTAAATTAAATCATTATTAAATATACTGGGTCATTTATTGTGGACCTTTTAAATTGAATTGACATTGTTGGGGCATTTTCTGAAATTACAAGCCTAGGAGGAAATGATAAAGAGCAAATGTGAAAGGGATTCTGCACATTCTCTTCAACCTGAGGGAACTATCCGATCCAGACAAAGTTTTCTAAACCATTTAATGGCACATTTATGCTAATTTCTTGGAAAAAACAATTTTAATCCCGTTTATCAAATAATGCTGTTTCTTTGCTATTTTGTCCTAATGTATTTAGTCTTATGATTTTGTAGACATTTAGACTGGTCTCTGCATATACTTTATTAGTTTAGTATTTGGCATTTGTTACTAAAATTTTTGTAAAAAATAGCTAATATTTTCATATATAAAGGTTTAGTTTAGCAAAACATATTAGAGAATAGTCAATTTGCTTATATTTATAATTACATTTTCATGGCTGATGAGTTATAGCTGTCACACGTTGAATATCCCATTATAATTGGTGAGTTTAATTTGTAATTTAAAAGAGATGTGGCAGAATATAGAATTGACTCTGAAACACCATGCATTTCAGTCAAAATGAAATTGCTACCTTTCCTTGCCCTGAATTACAGAAATCACGCCTCTTTCTTACTACAGTGTTGTTGTATCTCACACTGTGTAAGCCTTACTCCTGTATTTACGATTATTTTTGAAAAGCTAGAAGTTTTATCACTGTGAGCATTTTGCCTCAGCAATCTGTGAAGCATTCTGTATAGAGTTCATTAAGAATTCTACCTGTAAAACGTATCGATACTAATCTGTAAATAATAGAAGTTGTCCCGGCCTTTGACCTGGTTGCCAAGTGAGTATTGGACACCTTAAAGCAAGTCTGAGTCTTGATGAACTGTTTCTGACTCTTTAGTTTGCGTAGTTCCTTGCACATGAGACTTTAGTGTAGACCTGTGAGAATGCATCCTGGCTATCACATAGTGTCTCCGTCACAATCTACCAGAGTTGTGACAGTCTGCTAGGAAAATAGCCCATTGGCTTTTAATGCTTCCATCTGAAAGATAGCTCATACGCTCATTGGCCAGAGAAAGTCACACGGTCAGTGTAATTTAAAGGGTTGAAGAAATACAATTATTATTAACGAGTCCTAAGTGAAGCATCGAGCAACTTCCACTTCCGTTAAAGTACGTAGTCCTCCTTCCACCAAGGAGGAGGAAGAATTACTGGTATTTCCGAGAAATGATGTAGGCAGTGCCCAAGCTTGAATTGGTGAGCCGGTTAGAGGAGACATCCATGCAGGGTCCTCACAGGAGTGGAGGGGAAAGTCATGCTTTGGCATAGAGATGCCATGCTCACACTCAGGTCAAAGGCTGCTCCTAAAGCCCGCACTTACAGAGTTCTGCTTCTCCCAGTAGGACCTTCGGCTCCCTAGGCTGCCCCATCAGACTCTTCAGATTTTTTAAAAAAAATATTTTTTAAATTTTATTATTAATTTTTTATTTATTCATTTTACATCCTGAATGCTGCACCCTCCAAGTCCCCCCTCACATAATCTCTCCCCTCATCTCCCTCCCCTTTTCCTCCCCCTCTCATTATCTCCTCCCCCACCCCTGCCCCCACCCCCCCAGCATATCAAGTCTCTGCAGGGACAGGCCCATCTTCTCCCACTGAGGCAAAATAAAGCAACCCAGTTAGGGG
Organism: Montemys delectorum; assembly: GCA_019843815.1. Lineage (NCBI taxonomy): Eukaryota > Metazoa > Chordata > Mammalia > Rodentia > Muridae > Montemys > Montemys delectorum. The sequence goes on from JADRCD010234670.1 coordinate 3,415, forward strand.
AATGGATTCTTCAGACAGGCAACAGCCTTAGGGACAGACCCCCTGCCGCAGTTGCTGGAGGACCCACATGAAGACTGAGTTGGACATCTGCTACCTATGTGCTAGGGGCCTTGTTCCAGCCCGTGTATGCTCTTTGGTTGGTTATTCAGTCTCTGAGAGCCCCAAGGGTCCAGGTTAGTTGACTCTGTTGGTCTTTCTATGGAGTTACTATCCGCTTTGCAGCCCTTCATCCTTCTCTCCACTCTTCCGTAACACTCTCTGAGCTCTGTCTAATGATAGGCTGTGGGTCTCTGCATCTGCTTCAGTCTACTGCTGGTCGGAGCCTCTCAGAGGACAGCTTTGCTAGGCTCCTGTCTGCAAAACGTAACAGAGTATCACTAGTAGTGTCAAGAATAGGTGCTTACCCATGGGATGGGTTTCAAGTTGGGCCAGTTATTGGGTGGTCATGCCTTCTGTCTCAAAACAAAAGTTGACAGTGTTATGTTGAATGACTTTCCAGCCCATAGTGATTCTTGAAACCAATATTTCAAATCATCTTCATTTATATTATCTACCCAAATCACTTTGATGTAATATTAGGTTATTTTTCCTATGAGTCTGTTTTAAATAGAAGTTGTTGCCCAGATACAATCTTGTCTATTCCCCATCTTGGAAGTTGTGTCCATTAGATGGATGCCGTTGCACCGGCAGTCTGAAAGCACTGACAGTTTAACAGGCCCAGGAGAAAATGGCTGAGGAGTGTGGTTACTGCCCACTCTTCTGCAGCAGACCCTGAACCTTGGGAGAAGGGCTTGTTAGATAGATGACTAGAGAACACACTGCTGTATCTGAGAGTCCTTGTGAGGCGGTGTCAGGATAGCTCCAACCTGGTCCAAGTGAAGAGAAGGTGGAGGGAATAAAGATTAGTTCAAGCCTTTAAGCAGTTGGGGGGAATATGGGTTCCAGAAGAATGATGGCCTGAGGAAAGGGCCTTTCTGCAGTGTAAGAAAGTGGAGGAGAAAACATTTCAAACGATATCTCTTTTCCCAGTTTCCCATCTGAAAGGAAAAAATAAAAACACCCTGTTCCCTTCCCCTTCCCCCTGCTCACCAACCCACCCTCTCCCGAATCCTGGCCCTGGCATTCCCCTACACTGGGGCATAGAACCTTCACAGGACCAAGGGCCTCTCCTCCCATTGATGACCGACTAAGCCATCCTCTGCTACATATGCCGCTGGAGCCATGAGTCCCACCATGTGTACTCTTTGGTTGGTGGTTTAGTCTGGGAGCTCTGAGGGCACTAGCTAGTTCATCCTAAGGGGCTGCAAACCCTTCAACAACCTGGGTCCTTTCTCTAGCTCCTTCATTGAAGACCCTGTACTCAGTCCAATGGATGGCTGTGCTCCTCTACTTCTGTATTTGTCAGGCACTGTCAGAGCCTCTCAGGAGACAGCTATATCAGGCTCCTGTCAGCTGGCACTTGCTGGCATCCACAATAGTGTCTGGGTTTGGTGATTGAATGTGGGAAGGAAATGCCAATGTAAATTTAGTGGTAAAATTTTTATAAAATTGTCACCTTGAGGGCCCTGTTAACTACTCAAAGAATTATATGACAGAGTCATCTTCGGAGGCTCATGGGAGAGAGGATGGACATTTGAGGCGAGCATCCATGAGGTGAAAGTGCTGTTCTAGAGAAGGATAACAGGCGGAGAGGAGTGTTGCTGGGAGCAGTGGCCACAGGCTCATAATGGTCAGCTTTTTCTCACTGACTCATTGCTCAGCACTTCATACCAAGCATGGGGATGGAGATTTCGGTTGTACTTGGGATGGACTTTAAGGTACTGACAATGTCGATCACAGTTACGGCCTGTGAAAGACAAGAAGAGTGGAAGGGAGTGGGAGGGCTAGGCAAGCTGAGTAGTCAGGGAAAATGGACTACTTCACTGGCCCAAAGTATCATAGGAGGATCTGGCTCATTTTTGGTGACATGAGGTGTATAGATGTCTAGGTTAGAAGGTAAGATATGTCGATTAGGAGAAATAATAAAAAAAATCAAACAAAAACAGGGTAGTTTGAATAATTGAAAATTCATGACAGAATCATGAAACCATTGAGTGAAGGGAGATTTCTATCACAATCTGTCTGCATGGCTGCTGCTGATGAAATACAGTTAATTAAAAAATGGCATATATATATATATATATATATTACTTGCAAACTTCTGAAGATCGAAATTTCCTCAGATATAAACGCTGTTTATAGCAGATTCATTACTCCGTTAGAAATATATATTGGTCAAAGTTACCACTGAAACGAAATCAGAGAAAATAGTCATGCAGAATGAAACTTAAATAAATGGTTGTTGGACAAGCATTTATGACTCTGGGGTGGGGCCTTGCAAAGTTAGTACAAATGACTAGAGTTGGCAGAGGAACATAGACAAAATGTGTATCTGCTAATGAGCTGGATTTAGTACAAGTATGCGGATCCAGGATTCTTTCTTTCAAATTGTTACTCCTGGAATTTTACCTACATGGACGGTTCTATAAAATGTGGTCATGATGCCAATTTGCTTTAGTTATCCTCTACCACTTATATACATGCATCTACAAAATTTTGCTTTGGTTAAAATTTTTTACGATTTACCAATTAGAATCCTTGTAAAATAAGTCTTTTGGGTGTTTTGTTTGCAGAATGCCTTACAATTTTATGGCACAGAACTAGTTTGTGTGTTTTTAATTAGTTTTAAAGCATTTTAGAATATGGATCATCAGCAGACCTCGGGGTTAATCATCTTATTAACTGAATCCATGTCTGCTACATTGTGATACATTTCTCTGAGAGCTTCACTGCTGTATCAAAGTACGCCAAACAATTCTGCTCTTAAAATGTAGCTGAACATTCATTTGCATTGATACTGAAGTAAACATAAGTGTGGAGAGGAGTGTTTAGTTTGGAACATAAGAAGTTTATGTTTATCTTACCGTGAAGTACCCCGCTATTCTGAAATAGCACCATTAGTGACTAACTCTTGGTCCAGCCAAGAGCTCTAATGGACAAGCATGGGAGAGCGCACACATTTTCTACAGCTCCTCACCTCAATGTGTTTGACTTGCTACTGGGTAGAAAGGACCCGCAGAAGAGATGTCTCCTTGGCTGTCAAAGCATCATTTAGCTTGATGGCTTTGCTTGTCTAACCTTATGTGGCCAGACTGGTGCATGCCCTTCGTAGAGCCATGGCTATAGTTTCTTTCTCACTTACAATCTGCTGCCAATTTCCGTGTTCTAATATTTGGTTGCAAGTTGGCATTTATGGTTGTTAAACACTGACTAGGAACAGAAAGTGTAGCAAGGAGTACAGGGTGTGGTCAGGTGTGTGAGGTCCTGGATTCAATCCCTAGAACCAAAAGTAAATAGTAAACAATTTCATCTCTTTACTCTTCTCTCCTACATTTTATCAGTCATGTGGAAAGCACACTGAAATTCATCCATTTAGGCTTGCCTGTTACTTCCCACAACCAATCCAACACTGACGTTGAAGATTTCCCTCTCAGTCTCTGACTAGACAGAAAATAACAAAACTCAAAGTTGAAGCCTGAAGAATGAATTACAATTGGATTTTCCCTGTTATCTGACCAGACCTTATGATTAGCCTGCTTATGCCTTTTTTGACTCATTATTTAGAGATTATGTATGTGTTTATTGTGTTTATCATATGCCAGAATGATTCACAACGAGAGTCCTTGCTTTCATTAATTTTTTATGGTGATACAAATTATCTGAAGTATGTTCATGTGATGATTTCAGAAACTGGTATGTGCTCTGAGGAAAAGGCTATAGAATTATATTGTATAGAGCGACAAGGGGTGAACCAGGGAGCTGATGAACCTTCAACCTAAGGTGGAATTAAAGTCACAATCTGAATGACATGAAGCTGGCCTTGGGACGTTTGGAGGGTATCTGAACAGAGACATACAATGAGTTCTGAGTTTAAGAGCTGATTTTTAAATGTGGGCTGAAGAATCTGAAAAAGGACTGTAGCCATAATAGTGGCAATAAGACAATGTATTTATGAGGTAGCTGTGTGGGCATGTGTTTGTGAGCACGTTTGGTGCGTGTATGTGTATGTGTTGTGTGTTAATGTGTGCATGGTGCATACACTGTTTGCAGTATAAGTACTGGAGAATTATAACTGTCTTATAGATGCACTGAAATTCATTTCATATCTGTGTAACAAATCAGTAACCCGGGATTAGATCCTGCTCGAAAGCTCACAGCCCTGAGCACATAGTGTGACCAAAGTCAATGGTAACTGTCATTGGTGCCACAGATTTTTCTTTACGTACTCAACATCTAAACCTTATTTAAAAAAAATAAGACAGCAGAAATCTAGAGCCAATGAAATCCAGTTTCTCATCAACAAAGGACAACTTAAGCTATGAAAACGTAGCTATGGTTTAATCAAAACACATTAATAACATACTTTCCTATTTACGTTGCATCTGAAATTACTTGTTCATGATACTTAAGCCTGTTTCAAAACACATAAAAGTCTCTTGACTTGTTCACCGGTCTGGGAACATTCTCATTTTCCTTCTCTGTGTTTTTATCCTTCACCCGCTTCTTCCCTGCAGTAAAGTGCTTTCATTGTCCAGTAAGTCTATGTAGCCAAAAAGCTTACAATATGTAAGTGCGATTTCAATACGCAAATGGGACTTCAGCATTGCAGTCGCCTTTTTACTCTGAATTAGGATCAAGTACAATGGAAAATGTCAATAAAATTTATACCTCCACTATGAAAATGAAAGCATACGTTTCAGCCTTTTCTTTATAAGTCTGGTATATTGAGGATGAGCGTAATTATGAGCACCAAATGATATGGACGTATCTACACTTTAGAATTATCTCAATGTTTTCATTGTATTTTTCTGAGAAAAGAATATAAAGGGGGAAAAGTAGTACCTTTATATTTCAAATGAAAATAAAATAGTTTGCCTTTATCAACAGACATAAATACAATACAAGTGGAATGCTTTTATATAATTAGAGAGTTCCAGAAAACATTTAGAAATAGCTTATAAATCTACTATATGTTGACAGCACTTTAATAAATATCTCCAGACTGTGAATAAAAATTTGGAGTCCAGTTACCTATTTGCATTTTATATTATTTTCCCTTAGAAAAAGTGAAAAAGGAAAACTCATATTTATTACCATTTTATAAAAGTAACTGTCCATAAACTGACCAAATGTCTACTCGTCTTAGTTTAAATACTTACAATAAGCATTTGATCTAGTATCTGCTCTGGATGCTATTAATGTACTCAAAAGAGAAGTTTCTAGCAGGTGTCCATATGGTTAAACTTATTAGAGGCTCAAAGGTGGCATCTGCTCATGTTTTTCGCAGAGGTGCATCAAGGTGGGGTTACTCAGAAGACAGAGTGTGGTTAGGGCGGGAATGAATAGTCTCACTTCTGGCTCTGTCTACTTTGTCCGGTCGTACTTCCTGCTGTTCTTATTTGTCCTTTCCTCCTAGATAGATAAAACGTAACAGTCACCTAAGCACTTTACAGATATTTAAAATAAAACATCAATACTTAAGATTGTCATCCCTCCTAACTGTTATTCTTGCCAAATTAACAAAATAAAAATTATGCACTTTCCAAGCCTAAAAAATATCATTTAAAATAAGACATTGAAAAATAAACTGTGGCAGTTACCAAGTGTGGCAAGAACAGACTTACTCTTAGTCATGTCTGGTAGGAATAGAATTTGCTACATTGTTTTAAGCCAGTGGTTTTTCAACCTGTGGGTTACAACCTCATTAGAAGACAAACAATTCTTTCACAGGGATCACCTAAGACCATCAGAAAACACAACTGTTCCCTTTGTGATTCCCAGCAGCACCCACGTTGCAGTTATGAAGTAGCAATGAAAATAATTTTATGGTTGGCATCACTACAAGATGAAAGGCTGTATTAGTCTCTCATGACAGCATTGGGAAGGTTGAGAACCACTGCTCCAAACTATCAAGTACATCAGAACATCCTTGATCAATGTATTTATATAGGTTTACTTACTAAATATTGAGGAATATATCCAAAGGAAATACTCAAGATGTCAAGGAATTAATGAGAGTGTGTGTGTGTGTGTGTGTGTGTGTGTGTGTGTGTGTGCGCGTGTGCATGCTCATGTGCATGTGTGTGTGCACACACATGCAAGCGCACACACACACACTCTTAACAAATAGAAAAGCACCCAAATTATCCAATAGAAAAGGAATGGAGGAGCAAACAGATCATGGAAGGCTGAGCAGCCCTTAGAACATATGCTCAATTATTGACTTAAAGGAATGGGCAAATATCAGTGTAATAAACAAAGCAAAATGCAAAACTCCATGTATGAAATAATATGAGTTCAGCTGTGGAACACAGAGACAGAGAAATGCACAGGAAGTCATGCCAAGCTGTCAGAATACTAACTCATTTATTTCAATGACCTTTCCACTATAACTTTATTTTCTTGATCTGAATGTTCATCGTGAAGCTGTAATATTCTTAAGAACACACACACACACACACACACACACACACACACACACACACGCACACACACACAAATAACAGAAATCCCAACAGACTTGGAGAGGGAAAACTCAATCATAAACTTTGACTCCAATCTTACTTGGGAATCCATTGTCCTCACCTTTTCTAAGATTTGACTTTTTAAAACTTTTCTAAGATGTAAACCATAAAGCCTTGAAAGTCACCTTTTACCACCACCCCCAACATCGGATTTATAAAAATTGATTTTACTTAATGATAATTGAATGTTCTTCTTTATGGCCAGTTTATAGGTTTCCATTTCAGAAGGTTATTTATCTAAAACAATGTCTAGTAGCTGTTAATACTATCCTCAGTTCACATGAAAATGGAAACAAAGCTTACATAAACAGAGTGGTCATGAATTCTTGACAAATCCCAGATCCAATTACTTAGGTTTTACATTAACAAAAGCAGCTTAGAAAAGCAGTTGGCTTATAGTCACATATATGTATGCACATGTGCCAAACCAGATATGACATCATGCATAGTACATTTTATATTCTTAGTATGTTATTGAAGTCTCTTTGCATATTCCTTTATCTCCTTATAAGCTTAAAATAATAGAATTATTTTTGAAAGGTGTTTTGACTCCAAAAATGGCAAAGTTATCATTCATTGCTGCTATAGAAGGATTTGGGGAATCCTGAGGCATCTGGCACCATCTGTGACTTTTTCTTTCCCTGCAGAGTCTAATTGAAAGGGAAGTGTTGGGGAAGACATAATGGTGAGCCATTTTTTCCCTTTTGCTGCAAGCAGGAAATGTTCCTTTAAGAAATTTCAAAAGTAATGCATGCTTGCTTGAGGAAGAAGACGGTGGGAGAAAACTATTCAATAATAAGCCAGGGAGCAGAGGAAGCCTGGCCTGAGAGATAAAGGAGGTGCCTGTGAAAGGGGAGGACACAGGCTACTAGAGACTGGTGAGGCTACACAAATCAAAACATGGACTCGCTTCAGGATGGAAACTCAAGGTAATTAGAAAGTGTGGTTTTTTTTCAAGCCTGTGAGTTTTTATTTTTGAACTGTAAAGCAGATTTCTAACTATAAGATTGCAGTGTAAATTGGTAGAGCCTGACTATGGATATAAAGATTTTGGATTTTGTTGTTTTTATTTTTTTTTAAAAAAAATTTAGATGTGTTTTAGGGAATCTATAAATGTGAATTTTAACAAGTCAGCAGCATCGTCTTTCACTGCTTTCCCTGACTATTATGGTATATTAACCACATGAGAATTTGTAATTGAAATAGACATTTAAGTAATGATCTACAGCTCTTTCTATTTCTAATTGTATCTCTAAAGGAAATTGGCAAAGTTTTGCCTATAGATAAACCATTTGTAATTAGAGAGATTCTTAAAATAGTCATTATATGGGAAACAGCCACCTAATGAACTGAAGACTGTCTCCTGAGTGGGATAAGCATAGCTTCTAGGCCCAGCAGCTTGGTTTCTCAGGCCCTGTTTGATTACTGACTCACTGTGTTACCTAAAGCAGCCCTTTTATTCACAGTAAGATCTTTTTTCACTGGTTTAAAATAATGGAACAGGAAATCATTGTTTTGTAAATATCATATTAAATCTGTTTCTCTAGAACTATGATAACATTGATTTTTCAAGTCCTTCTGGTATTATAAGGGATATGGTAGAAGAATTGTCTTCCCACACTTAAAACTTTATAACCTGTTTGCTGCTATGAACATAATGATTCTTTCTGAATAAAATGTACTTGTTATGTAATGCTTAAGTAATACAAATGTATATACACTTGGAAATAAAAAATGTTGAAAAGTTAACCATTCAGCAATACAGCTTGTGTTCTGTAGACAAGAACCTGGATGGTTAACAACAGAATGGAAGCCGGGCGGTGGTCGCACATGCCTTTAATCCCAGCACTTGGGAGGCAGAGGCAGGTGGATTTCTGAGTTTGAGGACAGCCTGGTCTACAGAGTGAGTTCCAGGACAGCCAGGGATACTCAGAGAAGCCCTTTCTCAAAAAAACAACAAAAACTAAACAAACAAAAAACAACAACAAAAAAAAAAACCCAACAGAATGGAGATATTAATAAAATAAATAAGTACCTGAAGGGGAAAAATGATATAGATACAACATTAGTCACACCCATTGCTTACTGATGAAATTGCCACAGTCTTGGTGCTTTTCATATCATAATTATCAGTGCAGATTACATTCCAGTATAAATGTATCTGCCACTGTAATGATCAACTCAAAAAGAATTCTAGCAGCTGTGAAGCCAGGAATTTTATACCCAGCAAAACTGACTTTCTTATAAAGAGGGCAGAGGCAGCCTATTATAAACATATAGACATCCTTCTTTCTACGAGGGTAGAAATGTGTTCAGGAGAATATGCTTCACACAACCTGTGTGTGTGTGTGTGTGTGTGTGTGTGTGTGTGTGTGTGTGTGTGTATGTGTGTGTGTGTAATAAAATGTCTTTGAGTCATAGGATTCTACACTGGGTCCACTGATAGTCTGTAAATTAGTGTTTGTGTAGGTCTGGAGGGTTGAGCAGAAATAAAGACTGAGTGCTCATAGAGGAGTGATTCTCCTCTAAAATTTATCTTGGTGAATCAATTTAATGTGATTATACTAAATGCACCAAGAGACTCACATTTAATGGAAAAAGTACAATGTAAGGCTATTAAGACTTTTTAATATAATTCTGAAATGTGAAATTTTTAATATGAATATATGAGATATTTTATCTAAAGTTGTACAGATCTGTATGTGTGTTTGTTTGTGTGTAGGAGTGTGTGTGTGTGTTCATCTTTCAAAAAACTAGAAAATGCAGTGATCTGAGGATATCAGAATTCTCTAATAGGTAGGTTCTGGCTTGAATTTACAATAATACTAACCAGCACTTCTTGGAGCAATGATGGAAAATGGAAATATACAAGATTGGTGTAAAACAACTCAACAAGCCAGGTGGCAGAGCAACTAACAAAGATGGACTATAGTGTCCAAAGACTCGGGGGTCTACTGGAAGAGGACAAAGATACAGATTTTCAGTTTCCTTTCAGTCTAGACATGTAGCAGATAAAACTCATTAAGTTTGTTTAATTTGAATTGAAATAATATTGAAAAGTGAAGCTAATTGATCACTGTCAGAGAAGGACTGAAAAGCAAATTGTCATCTTGAAAACAGGTCAATAAGAGTAATGAATCACTTTCTTTTTTCTTTCCTATATCAACCATAACCCTGATAACCAAACAATAGATGAGCAAACTGTCTCTTAATGATCCCAATTCGTTAGTGAAAGTAAACGATGACAATAGAAAATCACTCATTTTTATAACCCATGATGCATAGCTACTGATGTCTCCAGAAGAGAATCAGCCACCATGATATCTCCCGATCAAGGAATATATCGCCTGCACTCTTCTCCCTTGATCAGTCTCTGATTTGCCAGATTTCATTATGAATGTGCAACCAGTAAAACACAAAGTATGTCTCCTGAAATTCAAATGACTGTTGTCCAGACCAACTGTAAGGAAAAAAAGGAGACAGACAAGGAGCCAATGATTTAGAAGAGGCTTAATACAAGTTTGTTGCTGTTTTAGTTTGGGGGTTTTTTTTGTTTGTTTTTGTTTGGCTGTTGTTGTTGTTTTTGTTTTTTAGTGTAACAGTGTTTAATAATCTGCCTGCTAAAGTAGGATTAGTAAAACTCTAAAGAAATAAAGGGAGAAAATGGCTTTGGGATTTCTTGTAAAGAAATGGATTGGGAAATCTTGGTAAAGAATAAGAAGGAATTGTGATTGGGACAGGGCCACTAGCAGTTCCTGGGGTTTATTTTGGATCTCTGTCAATCTGTCTGAGAATTTTTTATTAATTTTATGCATATAAATCAAGTTAATGTATGTATGGCTACTTTGATATACATACAGCACATTATATTTCAGATCTAAAGCTTAATCCAAATATGATGTGTTAATACTCTGTATGTTTGTTTATATGTATAGCATGTGTGTATAGGGTTTTCAGTGGATATAAATTTTTAGCTTCTGTAAGTAAATGCCAAAAAGAATGACAGCCAAGATTATATGATAAGATTGTGTTTGGCTTTATGAAACGTTATCAAACCATCTCCCAAAGAAACTGTATCATTTGGAGGCCCAATATTTATAAATGCAGGTTTATAGCAAGGCATTCAGTGTAGTCAGTGCTGTAGATTCAGGCCATTCTAATCAGTATGCATTGGTATCTTGAGTAGTTGTTTTAATTTCTATCTTTCTGATGATGTGGGGAACATATTTTTATTTGCCTATTTGTCATTCCTCTTTCTTCTCTGATGATATGTCTATGAAAGTCTTTGTCTCACTTGTGAAATTGGGATGTTTTGTTTTGTTATCGTGCCATAAATTGATCATAAAGAAATATAAAGTAACATGAAGTTCAGTGGAGGTTCCTAAGGGGAGAGAGATAAGAGATATTGAGAGATAAGTAATGGATACCAAAATATAGTTCAATGGAAAAAATAATTTTCTATCATTGTCAGCACCATAGGACAATGAGAGACATGAGTGAATAGTGCATCTCACTATTCACTAGAATGGCTGTACATGTACAGAATGTACAAAGGAAAAACTTGAAAGGTCTCCAACATGGGACATAATATTTGAGGAAATGCTCATGACCCCAGTTTTGTTATTATACATTGTATACTTGCATCTAAATATATTATTGATGGATGCTGTGTCTCTTTTTTTTTATTAATGTTTCCTAATTACATTGCTCTGAATGTGCAGTGTTATCATAGCTCTTGTGGAAATAGTTTTATTTAAGAAAATATTTTAAGTTTGTATGACTAGTATTGTGCTAAAATAGAATTCGTTTTACCTATGAACTGTCACAGATAGATAAAATAGCTACTTTACATGCAAATAGCCTTTTAAAACCAGAGACTATTATATGCTGATTCGCAGCGTAGTCTGCCTGAAGTGAGAAAAGGACTAATAAATGCTGTGTTGCAAACCAATAATTAGATTCTCATTGTGGGATAAAGCACTCACAGGGTTTTCCTTTTTGGCCCCATAAATCTGACCGTATCTTTTCATTCTAATGCAATTAAGTGATTTAGAGCCATAACTTAACAATAAAATAAATGTCTGAGCCTCAATGCCTAGCACATAAAACCTGAGATTTCAGGGTGAAGACGCACCATTCATTTAGGAAGTGACTGTCCCATTTGCTCTTAAATGTAACAGCTTGTAGTTGAGCTAAAAATTAAGCATCACTTGGCTCTATACTCCAGTGCTATTTGCTATTTGCTCACCTTAAAGATTGTTAATATCATTCTCTGTCTCTACAGACTCAGTGTGGTACCAAGGTGTTGGACAAACCATATTAAAGTATGGTTTCTACCCAGGGTATTTGCTGTACTTGGTAGTATATCTAAGCCTGTCGATTGTGTGGATCTCCAGCTGTGGTTGACATCAAATTCAAGGGGAGAGGGAGAGGAGTTGAGAGAGGAGTAATGAGCCCCAAAATACAGTTCAGGGAAGACAAATGTGTTGTATCATTGTATGGCGCTATAGGGCAATGCGAGATACAAGTGAATTGTACATCTCAGGGTGATCGAAAGGGAGGACTTGGAAGATTCATCATCACATGGCTACTTAAAACAGAAATTTGTAGTCTTCTCACAACTTCTGAGGTGATCTGAGTAGGCCCTTGACGTGTCTGTATCTTCCAAGTTCCCAGAAAGGGCCAGTGCTGCCTTTCTTAGGACCACGCGTTGGCAGCCACTGACTGGGTGCCATAAAACTCCCTGTTTCAATTACTGTATGCTTTTTTCCCAAAACACGCTAAGAAAATACTTATGAGAATTTGCCACTGTGCTGGTTTACTAAGCCAAGGATTAGGAAAAGCCTTTCTTCAGCAGGACATTGTAATAAAGATCTTATGCTAACGTCTGGGGAACAATATATCTATTAATAGAATACTAAACTGTTGGAGGCCTTATTTATGTTTGGGAAAATGCCAGTTTCACAAATAAATCAGATAACAGAAATCCTCTCACAAACTCTGAAGAGTTCATGACACAAGGTTCTGTCATCATCAATGTGTCATGCTTAGATTATTATTCTCAGGGTTGTTGGTCATTCCCCCTTGCCCCAAGACTACTGGCTTAGAGTAACTAAATTTAATTCCTAAGTAATAGATAGTGCCCAGATCTTATTTTGTTTTATAGTAACGGGGTGACTTCCAGCTTCCATACCGAGTTATTCACTGGTACATGCACAGTTGTTTGGTATGGAAGCCACTGACCTCTGGGACAGCATTTGCACCTTAATCCAATGAGGTTGATCTGAAGTTTCTGAACTGTCAATCTTTAGACATTGATTTTTTTTTTCTGTCTTCCTTCTGTCCTCTGCCCCTGCCATCCTCCATCCCTTTGTCTCCTTGTCTTTCATTTGAGCTAGCGGTCAAACCCAGGGTCTTCCTGGTTGTTTAAGCACTTAAAGGTACTGAGGGTGAATTGTTGTGTGAAGGGCAGTCAGTCTTCAAGATGCTGAGCAGTTCAGCAGAAGAGATGAATGTATGGTGTGCATTAGTCTTGTTGGTAGGAGTCGGCTTGGTCCGAAAACTGAATTTAGGATCCTCCCATCCACCAAAAGGATACCTTTCTCTATGGTTTTTAATAGAGTTGTCATTCTTTAAATCTGTGGTGTATCTAGCAGCTTTCTGTGGTAAATCCAAAGATGAGACTGTGCCTGATTACTGCAAGAGGTATTCAATGTTTGTCTTCATTTGCTTTTGAAGAAGAAATGGAAGTTGTTTCTTGATCCTTCCCTGGGCACCATAAAACAGTATAAATGCCGCTGCCTGGCCTTTTTTTCTGTGTTCCTGTGAGTTACTGACCTCAGCTGTCCTGTTTACTTCTATATTCCACAAGTCTCATGCAGCCCGCAAGGCAGCTCTTAGGCACTCCATAAATATTTGCAGAGTAAATGAATTGACATTTTTAAAAGGTCAGAGTTGTAAAAAGATGCTCCTCTTTGAAAGTTTATAATTTGGAAAATATAAATTATGTTGAAATGCTGTGTGATCATTTGAAAGAGCATTCCAGAAAAACAACAAAATAAAATTCTCAGTAGGTGCGTGAGTGGCTCCGGAAGACAAGGATTTGCGCTTCCTTGGATTTCTATGTACTTTTGTTTGTTAAGGAGGAAAGGGCTTCCTAAATACTTTAATTTGATATTTTGAGATCTTTCTACTTAGAAACCCATTGAACTAGAGGTTATTTTAATTTTCTGGGGATGTTTGCTTTTAATTCAGGGCACTGTCTCACTGAACCCCATAGGATATCATTAAAACGTAGTGCCAGTCGACTAACTGTATATTCAGGTTTGTCATGAAATAAGATATGTGAAACTGTCATAAGATATTTTTCATCTAAATGAGGAAATGAAAGGTGCTTTCACATAAGCTAACTTCATTCAGGGTCTGGCAAAGCTCGGAAACACTTGTTGCCTGTGCACTTTGACCTTGTGTGAGCACTTTGACCTTGCACATACAGGGAGTAAATGAGTGGCTAAAAATCCTATCACCAGAAACTACACCTGCCAGTAGTCCTGAGGAAATAGTTCCGTTGGCAAAGGCCATGCATATAAGTTTCTCTGGGAAGACTTTCACTCCACTGCCATTTTTATAATCAAAGGAGTCAAAACCTAATTACAAATCAGTGATGGGTAAGCTACCTAATTTCTCTTGCAGAAGTTCTTTTACTGGTCTGCCATGTTGGGATTGTTAACAACTATTACAGACTTGAAGGTATCGCTCAAGGGTACAGCTCTGACTTATCATGTACAAGACCTGGACTTGAACCCCAGCACTTGCAATAGAGGGTAGGGTATTACAGGAATCTATCTGTGGACTTAAAACCACAGGTGTGACTCTGAACAAAGTCAGTCTCAGATTTGTTTTGGACAGCGGGACGAAGGATGGTTTTTACGTTTTAAAGATTATGAGAGGAAACAAACACAAGACAGGGAGACCATGTGAATGCCAAAGCCCAAAAGACTTACCATGTAAATCTTGACAGAAAATGTTTGAGGACTCTTAATATAGAATGTTGGGGGGGGGCAGGGGTAAGTTAAGTTGATAAGGATGAATTTGAAGCATGCGTCATAGTACATGTGGAACAGTGCCACTTATAAATGTATTCAGTACTATTCAGGGTAGACACTTAAGGCATTAAAATGTTTGTGTCAGGGAAGACAAGATTAATACTTTACATTAATAGAAATAAAATATTAATATAAATGAAAATAGTATATTAGTATAATACACTATATTTTGGAGTCTCCTTAATTTTGATTTCTTTCAGCGATGAAAGTATATTCACTCTGTAATGGAAAAATTAAATTTTTAATTTGGTGTGGAGGAAAAATGAACTTATCTAAGTTATAAGTGACAAGATGCATTTCTCTGTTTCTGGAATTAGGAAGCGAAGCTGAGAGGAGTAACATAATTGGCATAGAAGGACACAAATATAAAACAAAAATGGCGCCACTGCCAGATTTCCTTTGTAGTTTCACCATTTGATAAATTAAAATATCTACCCATCTTCTGTATGAAATTGTAAACGCAATGCCCAAAAGCAGTCAACAGGCATTGCAGATTGTATATGATGAATGAAAACAAACCACAGGATTATTGGGATGAGCTGTAACCAGACAGGTGGATATCTGCTGAGGAAGGATGAGAAATGAGTAGCTCAGTGCTGTGCATTTTAAGAAGTAATTGTAGCCAGGGAGAGGATCCATTTGCTAAAGCACAGGGGGCACAAACATGAGGTCCTGAGCTATTATTCTCAGAACTCATGCCAAAACTTGGGCATGACAGCACACTCCTATAGTTCCCAGGCTGGCGAGAGAGCTTGCTGTCCAGCCAGCCTAGGCAAATTGCTGATTTCCAGGTTCAGCAAGAGACTCCATCACAAAAAAAACTAAGGTAAAAAGCAGCCAGAGAAGACACCAACTTTGACCATTGATCTATCTACAGACACATACATGTCTAACTCCATTTGCTTGTGTTACAAACCAACATACCTTTACATACAAACACAAATTAAGCAAAATCTATGTGTGTGTAGCTATTTAGCGTTGAAAATTTCACAGTTACTGCTATTAGCAACAGTAATTCATTGTCTCTTATGCCTACAGAATTAACAGTTCAAATCGGGGCATGAGCTCAGAACCTAAAATGTTCTGTAGCTTGTGCCCTTCAGTCTAAAGGAGACACAAAAGAGACAATGACTTAGCCCCAGGTTCCCATTCAGGCAACTCAGAGGAGAGCAAATAAATATACTACCACATGAGAAGTCTATATTGTAATGAACTGATAGTTAATAGCAGAAAGAATGGGGAGGACCCTAGAAAACAGACAGAAAAGCTCAGCAGTTTTTGGACTATTTGGTGTGTGTACAAAGAGCCTAAAACCCTTCTATTATTCCTAAGGGAACCACTATCGTATAGCAAAAGAAGATGATGGTAACTGCTATTGCTCTTTAAAAAGCTCTCATGCATTTAATCACAGTCATCATATGATTTGGGGAAGTGATTCCCCATCCACATACTTAGAAACTGAGGTGCCAAAGGGTTTAGATGAGCACTAAGGCTAATACAGATCATTCAGGTGAGAAAACTCCATCCCGTGGTCCGGCCTTAGGATCTATATGGGACCATGATGCTGAGTCACCAAGTCAGGATCACTGCCTGTCTCATTAAATCAAGGGGATTAGATAGACCGGCTTTTAAAACTGATATAAATAAAAAGGTGAGGTTCAGTTAACTGGAAAAATTCACTGGCATGGAACACCTCATAACTCAAAAGTGTCAGGAACTGCAGAGATGAGTTTCTTGGTTTTCTATCTCATTTTATCAAATAAGTATTTACAAGCCCATATATATGTATCTATATTTCAAATAACTTGTGATGTCTACTGTAGTAAAAGCATTGGCAAATAGACCATTTGGCATTTCCATGCTAATGCATCACGTAATAATCTCTGTAGGGTGGATTCCACAAAAATCTATTAGGAGTTATCCCTAGATAAAATATGAAGCTTCGTTGCTCTTTGTTGTTGTAGTAGGAATTACATTTTTTTTTAAAAAACAAAGGTGTTTTCTTTTGGTATAAAATATACATTTTAAGTGTGCCAGAAACTATTTGGCATACTTGAAAAATATCAAATGCAATTCCTTGTATGCAGTATATTTTCCCAAACCGTGTTGATGGTTGGCCCATCTGTGAAACCTCAATAGAGATAGAATGAGCAACTTGACAGCCCATCTTTAGGAGCTTCATGACTCTGCTTCTAGTGCCAATGTTTGTAGTTCTTTTATTATTTATTGCTCTTGAAAAGATTTGAGGGAGAAGAAAGTCTAAGACAATGCAATGTAAAGTTCACACAGTACTACTAAAACCTGGATAGTTCTTTTGCCTTTTCTAAGCATTTGCAGGCTCTATATTGAATATGAATTTGAAGGACAGATAGCAAGCATCATATGGCTTTCTCCCAGGCCTCATTTTAAGTAAATAAGTCTTTAAAGGACCCTAATTGGGGCCAGTGAGATGACTTAGAGGGTAAAGGCTCTTGCCACACATCCTGAAAACCCGAGTTTAATCTTCAGAACCCACATAAAGGTGGGAGGGGAGAACCCAGCAGGCATACCCATATACACATATCACATGAACACTCACACACACACACACACTCACACACACATACACACACACACACACACACACACACACACACACATACACATTAAATAAAAGAACTGATTTATTTATCAAGATTTCACTTCTGTCAGATAGCTAAGAATTTTCTTAGTATCTCCATTGATGTATGTTTGACTCAGGAAAGGCCCTGTAGCTCATTAGAACAGCAGCTTCCTTTCTCCTTGCCC
This sequence comes from Montemys delectorum, assembly GCA_019843815.1. NCBI lineage: Eukaryota > Metazoa > Chordata > Mammalia > Rodentia > Muridae > Montemys > Montemys delectorum. The sequence goes on from JADRCD010234670.1 coordinate 20,930, forward strand.
ACTCGCAATCCCAATGAACCAGAAATCTACTTGATGTAACTAGGAGGCCCTGCAGTAGAAAGTGAACTTCCAAGACATCTAACGTCTTCCTTTAGCCACTCATGACTTCCCTATCTTGATTATAGGACATTGACTTGTTTTACCTAATCTGTTTCTTTTCTGACTTGTGACTCATATTCTCTATTATGTTCCATACCATAATGTGTGTGCCTTCCCCTCCGCTGCTGCTCTATCACATGTCCTCCACATAAACCCAAAGATGTGTGCAAACAAGAATATATCCACCCCAAGTAATGGTGCAGCTGCCCATGCTCTACATTTCACGTCTCCATTTTGTGTGTGTGTGTGTGTGTGTGTGTGTGTGTGTGTGTATGTATACACGTATATACATCCGAAGACCCCAACTCTCTTTCATTTCCACAATAAAGTCTGTACCATTTTATTTATTTTTGTCTTAAATTTGGGCTTGCATTATGTTTTATGCTGTATGCAAAATCATGCTTATAAGGATTTTTTTTAAATCATCATTAGCCTTCCCTCCCCTGCTTGTGATTTTCCTGGAATGGAGGATCTTGTTTTGTTTTTAATATTCTGTCTCTCAAGTCCTCACCACATCTGTATTCAGGGTTATGTGCTCACTGTATCTTAAAACCATGTCCCCTGCACCAGCAGCCACAACAAGAAACCTCACACATTCTTCTCTACTATCCTCATTTTACAACAACAACAAAAAAAAAAAAGAGAGAGAGAGAGAGAAAAGCAGCAAACTGGCCCTCCTCATTCTGATCGAATGGGGACTAGCTAATTCTGAAGTACAGCCCAGAGTGTCTGATTCCCAGTTCGGCATGTCTGTTACCAGGCAGCCTTGACACAGGGCACTCAGAGCACCCCCCCACCCCCAGGACTCGTTTCAGGAGGAGGCAGCAGGGTGACTGCCCATGTGGGACAGTGGAAGCTTGCCTGCCCTTCAACAGAAGCTAGACTCCTCACCCATGCTTCACCTCTTTTTCACCTTGCCCCTGACTCTAAATTCCCCCCACTTAAGTGCTCGTCAATGAAATCATCCTCTCTCAGGGAAAAAAAATCAATATCAAATGCAATTTTATCCATTTATCAACATTTATTCATTTTTGACTACAGGAAAGTATAAAAGCAACTTCTTTTTTAAAAACTTTACTAGCTATTAAATATTTTATCAACATTTTTTTCTAGATCAAGTTAAGGAAATAGCTCACTGGTAGAGTGTTTGCCTAGCATGCACAATGCCTTGGATTTGATCCCCAGTACTAGAGGAATCTGAATTGTGGGCAAACCTACAATGCCTATTTACTAACGCAATTGTATTTGTGTTTTTAAATTAAAACCCGAGGTTTCTTATTTCACTTAAAACGTTGTACTTTCACACATCACAAACACGAAGTCTAGGGGATTCTGATGGATTCCCTTTGGCTGTAACTTATGGTTATGAGCAGAATAGCATATACATCTTTTCTATGAAAAGTTGAAGTATATTAATTATTTAATTTTTCAGGAAAATGAACAACACTCTCTTTACCCAATTACTTTAGACCCAAAAGTTGAGTTGTAACATAGAAAAATCACAGGGAAGCATAGCAGAAAAGTTGACAAAGGCAGTAATGATTTTTAAGTGGAATTATAATATAGTTCAATAAATACACTCAAGACTTTAGTTTAAATAATCTTCCAGCTTTAGGTTTTTAATCAAGTAAAGGCAAGACACAGAATGAGAAACATATGGTAGGACGCGTGTGGTATCATCCCTCTAGGTCAAAATAGTTACATGAGGGTAGAGGAGGTGGCTCAGTAGGTAAGCCATTTGCAGGGCAAGTATTCCATGCAAGTGTAGCCTGGAGTTCAGCTCTCCAGCATCCACATAAAAACTAGGCAGGTGCGGTGGCCTCCTTGTTATTTCAGAGCCCATGAGGCCTCCCAGACAGGATGACAAGCTAGACTATCTCAATTGGTAAGACTTAGCCACATTAAAAAAACTGAAGAACAACACTGCCTACATTACCAGGTAAGGACCTGGGCCATCAAGCTTGGATTTCCGAGTTTGACCTCTGAAACTTACAAGGTAGAAGAGGAAGGAGAACTCACGGCCACAAGCTGTGGTCTGATCTCCACACTCATACATTCCATGATACACATGCCCAGGCACCTGCGCGCGTGCACGTGCGCGCGTGCGCGCGCACACACACACACACACACACACACACACACACACGCCTATTTTAAAAAGTGTTTAAATAGAGAACAGTAAAAATAGCAACACCATATGTATGTCACAGCCACACCCACCCACATGTGCACAGACACACATGTGAACACGCATATACACATGCAAACCATACACACAGATCTAAAAGCAAAAGAATGACATCTATCAGAAATGTCAGAAGCTGCTTCAAGCTGATATAGTTGTGAGCAAACCGGCATTTAAGCTGAATAGAAGCTCTTTGCCTTTCTGGAGGTCAATGACTTCTGATAACATTGAGTTTTAAGTTCAGCTGAATTAGCTCTCCTATGTATCTTGATTGTAATATTTAAACCTTTCAAAATATAACCCTAAATTAAAAAAAAAGAAAAAAGCTTGAGTGTCTTGGTAGTGCATGTTGGTGTAGTGGCTGAATTTGGCTCCTTTTATGTGCAAGTTAATCACCTGATTTAATGATGTATCAGTTCACTTATTTTCTTCAAGATATTTATCATAGATATGATGGCACCTTTCACTGATGGCTGTACTTAGTAAAAATGAATAATAGGTGAACTCTGTTTAGCCTAATGGAGAATTAGTGTTTGACCTTTTGACAGTGAAGTTTTCAGTGTGAGAATTTTAAGAAAGGCTTTCATATCGAGTGTGTTCAGACTACAGCATGTCAGGGTGAAAGTGTTCTCTTCCACAGCCTTCTGTTCTTATTCATTTCTTCTTCCCTTACTCTTTGCTCTGGGGTATATATTACTCTTGTACAGTTCTTCAGGGAACTGTAAACTAGAAAGACAAGGAAAGCAATACATCTTGCTTACAGCCTTGTCTGATCCTATCTGTAAGGGCTAGAGTAAAGAGATTAATGTTTTACTTGATAGGGTTTAACTTTTGAAGTTTTTAAAACATTGAGCCAAAACTCAACGAAACTATGGTGATGCTACTTAAATGTAAAGAAAAGATGCCGTTTTGATGTGTTTGTTCTGAGATTCTTAGCTTTGGGCCATTAAAGTTCTTATTTAAAGATGTTTGCAGGATACATGCATGGAAGGTTACTTGAGAAGCCATTTCATCATATTGATGCCCTTCTTTCAGCAAATTCTATTAGTTTTGACTTTTGCCATGAAGGTAGTCAGAATCTTTGTAACGGAAAACGTTTTTTGACAACTCTTGTTGGGTCATAAAATGTCTGCCCGTCTCCAACTGATGGGTAGTTATTAAAACCTGTTCTCTTTTAGAGGCCTTTGGAAAAGGAATTGGGGAGGGAATAGAAAGTCCTCGGCTATAAGCTGGGTTACATTTTATGAGCTCTCATCATGCCCTCTCAATTTAAATCTTCCCTGACAACTTTAGCGCCAGCAAGTCTTGGAAACCAAGGTTGATTCAGAACTGAGTGGTATGTTAGCAGAACCTGTTTTTAAAAATGGACATTACGTTTCTTTCTTTTTTTTTCTTTTTTCTTTCTTTCTTTTTTTTTTTTTTACACACACATACATATGGTCAAGTACACTTCAGATCTCGTTTTGTGACATCTATGTAATAGTTTGCTCCAACGATAAAGCAAAAACAAAAATTTTCAGCCAACTCTCTTGATTAGGCCAGAGAAACCAAGCCAGACAGTTGCCCCCAAATTTGACCCAAGGAGCAGGATCAGCCCTGGATCCCAGGTGCTTGCAACCATCCCTCTTCCTGCTGTCATGCTGAGCCCCTTGAAGGGACACCAAAGTTCCTTCTACTGTGCTTTTGGAATAATTTGATGTTCGGCACATCATCCAAGATGGACCACTTAAAGCTTAATTGCCCTTTAAACTGATTTGTGGTGTGTCTCCTTCATTCTTTTAACAGTGTTAATTTTATGAGCCAGTTTTATTACATGCACGTCATGGCAGGGACAAAGATATTCCCTCTTAGAGTCTGGATTCCTCTTTCAAGTACCTTTTCTTTGAATAACAAAAGGATTAGAGAAATGCAGTTAAGAGCACTAACCAGTGCACTAACCTTCTTCCAAAGGTTCAGGCTTTGATTCCCAGCACTCGCGTGGCAGTCCACAATTGTCTGTAATTCCAGTTCTTCTTCCAGCGTCCAACAGCACAGCCCACCTGTGATCCACATACAAAATACAAACAAAACACCTATGCACGAGAAAATAAATTTTAAATTAAAAAAATTTAAATAGTAGCAAATAACAATGAGAGTTGAAATTGAGTATTACTTATTACTTAAAGCATCAATGGGATAATTAATGTTTATCTACGAAACTGTTTTTTGTAATTTTCCCCTAATTACATCCAGGCTTGAGACTCCAGAATTCCTGAGATAATTACTTGATGACAATAACAAACGGGTGGAATACGTTGAACCACACTGCAAACACTGCAGGATCAGTGCCATCTCATCACTGTGCCTCAGGCATTAAATCAAACTTTGATTTATCCATTTGCTTATTAAATGGGCATTTTGAGAATTCTAGCTCCTGTGTTGCTGGGGTATTGTTGTTGTTGCTGTTGTTGTTGTGTGTATTGTGTTGTGTTTTAGCCCATGCTCTTATGCTGATATAAGGGGTTGTCAAAATAACAAACAAGGAAGCAAATAAGTCATTATAACCCTCCGCCAACAGTGGTACTGGAAGCGTAGAGGGTAATGTGGTAAACATTGAAGGAAGATGGACAACTTTGGGAGGGGATGTTTGGAAAAACTCTCTTACGTGGGACGTTTGAATAGATTTCCAAAGACGATAATAAGCTGAGCTTGCAGGGAGCAGACACCATGAAGGTCGGCATCTGAGTTGGCTTCCTATCCACTGAGAACAATACTATCTTCCTCCATTCTGGTCATATGAATACTGTGCTGATACCAACAAATTTAAGTGCCAGATGATTCATCTTGACTGACTATAAAATGAAGGGTGAAGGGAAATTGAAATCTCTCCACTTTCAGAAAGAAATAAAATTACTAGGTGACATGGTATAAGAACACATTTAACAATCCATATCAGGCCTTTGCGAATACTGCATTGTGTGATACAGGCTATCAGAGTTGGCATTTGTGGACCGCAAAGATCTTAGAGTGAGAATCGGCTTGAGTCTTGGAGAATGAATAGATTTGATGGACTCAAAGGATGCAGTAAAATGAGAAAGAAAACTGCCTAAATAAAGATGCTAACAATGTCAGACCCTGAACAAAATTTGAGACTATGAAGTCTCACAGGAGACAACCAGAGCAACCTTTGAGGGAACAAACATGACAGACAGGCCTGATTCCCTCATGGGCGTTGTTAAAAAGATTAGTAGAGTAGCCAAAATCATTATGGTTTCTTAAACAAAAAATGTTAAAAATTATAGTTTAATGGAAATGAGAAAGCCTGATGGGTAAGGTAGGAAAACCTTTTTAATCGTCCATTTTGTTTTACTTGGTGGTGAGATCATGGACTATACTCATTCTTCTAGGGAGCTAACTGTGCACAGGACACTTCAGAACTGACCCTGGTTCACCTTCTGGTGACTGAAGGTTAATAAATCAGATACCAAGGCCAAGGGACTCACTAAACATCATCAGTGATGGAACCAAGGAAGTTTATCTGGGATATTCAATTATTCACTCAGTGTGGGACTGATTAAGTTTCAGAAAACAGCAAGATACCCACATCGTGATGTGTTCTAATGAGTCAAAGAAAGTATCAGGAAGAGCATGGTCATGGTGGCCAGGTGATGAGAACAGGGGACACAGCTCTTCAGCCCATAACTGAGCCATAGAGGTGGGGATGCATAATTCTGAAACAGCCTCAAACAGAAACTGTGGCACCTCCTTAAGGATATTTGCTATTATGAGCATCAAAACTACACCTAGCCTAGAGAGTGAGCACTGTTTAGTCTAAGGCTCGTAAATATAAAAACTTGTTTATGCCTTTCCACAGCTTTCCAAAAGCAAGTACTACTGTTATCTGCATTTTCTAGGCAAGAAATGTTGGGCTCTGAGAGATTAAGCAATGGGGGCCAAGATGGATCAACTTGAAGCAGTACAGCGGAGATTCAAACAGAGGCATTGTGCCTTCAAAGCCTGAGCCTTTAGCTCACACACCATATGCTTATATCGAAGATGGTGCTTTAATTGCATAGTTTGACTTCTGTCTTATATAACTGTCTTGAAAAGGAGTTAATTAACAGTTTTAAAAGTTGGGTGAAAACCAGAAAGTCCACAGATGGCCAGGCAGTGGTAGTATAAATCCTTACCATAGAAGACAGTCTGGAATTCTCAAGATAAAACAAAAAATGGGGAGGAAGAATGAATACATGGATCTCTTTTATTATTGTTATTCTCTTCTTTCCATGCACTATTATTGCAAGAAATTGTCTCTTTCCATGACAGTTGATAATTTGGGGCAGAAATGACCTCTATTTTTTCTTTTCTGTATGCTCCAAATATATGTGTGTGTTTATTTTTATACAGGGCATCAGTTTATCTCAGTTGATTGCCAGAGTTTTCATTTGAAGTCTTTTCTTTCCAACTTTCATTATTAAATGAGACGTAGATTCCAAAAGAGTAGAGTGTATGTGGTTGTCTTCATGTTAGCATTCCTGGGTCACTGTCCTTTGTGGAGCTCAAGTCTTTGGGTCTGTCTTTAGTGAGGCTCAGGCCTTGAAATAGGAACTATGAGGAGTCATCCTCTCTGGGGACAAACACAGAGGACTTCCTTGACAAGCCCTGTGGCCAGTGCTCACCCATTGGTAGAGCCTATTTGACAAATAGAGTTCTATTTGTCCAGCCTTTTCCATCTTTGAGGAGAAAGTAGAAGGGAACAGAGCACCAGACTAAGTCATTCAGTTTGAAAGTGAAGGGACAAAGTACCAATCTGGTGCCATAGCTGCTACAGGGAAGGTGAGTGTCTGTTTTTCCTGGAGTGACCCTGCCAGTACTTTGATTTGAACTACTGGCTGAACAGAGGTCATGTGATCACTCTCTAATAGCACAGTACAGCCCAAAGAAATTTTCTTCCAAACATTCCATTGTTTTAATTTAACAAATTCTTACTCCCACATTTATGATTATTCATGACTCTGACCTAGACTGTGGACGCCGCCCTATCTGCCCATGTGCTCACTTGGTCAGACAAGCCACTTTATTCTACAGGTTCCTCATGCATCCATCTGTATTAGAGAGGTCCCTCAGGGGAGAGCATGCTCACTCCTGACACCTCTCTCTAGTCTTTTCTTAGCCCCAAGCCGGTGTTGTAGCCATTCACCTAAGGACCATCTCCACAAGAGAATCTAGCGGGCTCTTATTATCTGTGTTCTAAGTATTTATGTGAGTCTTCCTACCATACCCTGGACAGAATTGTACCTAACTTGACTTTTACCTATTTTGTTTACTATCATAGAAAGCTAAAACTGAAGGGCTTAGAATACTGTATACATTATCTTTCTAAAGCTTCTTTTTTTTCTCTGTGTCCCACTAAGTAAATGTGCCTAGGATAAACCTCCTACTTTTCAAGCTAAGAAATGTTGTCCAAAAACAGTGAGTTCATCTCCTGGCCTGTATGTAGAAATTACGTGAATTGTTTGTGATGCTTTCAAATGCCTGCAACAGCAGACTCAAACCAGCAATTAAGATCAAGGAAGTAAGACCCACATGTCTGAATTGTGCTACTTTGCTCCCTCATCATACTAAGGTATAACAAAAGTTGAACTTAAGAACTCTACAGTGCAGTGGCCCCAGACTAGCTCATCATCTACTACTTGTTTCAGACAAAATTGCAAAGTAAAGTACTAAATATGAATAATAGTGGAGAACATTAATGTTTTACTTGGAATAGTAGCTTACTTAATTGTTTAACTTTTCAGATATTTCGAAAGAAAGCAGTGGAACTTGGGGTAAAATTGCTACCTGCATTTCATACTCCCTCTGGAATACCTTGGGCATTGCTGAATATGAAAAGGTAAAAGTCTTCATTTTCAACAACATACTTTAAGGTAGAATACTTTAAGGTGATTGTGGCCTCATGAGATGGTTAATTACATGTGCGATGCTGACAGTGGACCTCAATTGAGTGTCTTAGACCTGTGTTGGAAGCTCTTAGCCCTTTAGTGTTCTAAGGCCTCAGATAGGCTGCTGCCATGAGCTAACATAGTCCTAACAGAATCATGTGAAACAGATTTGAACTGAAGTTTTCTCTGATTTATCGTGCTCTTGTATTCCTGGTACCGACTGTCCCACTTCCTAAATACCAAGAGCCTCTCATCTTTTTAGTTATTGGGAAAGCGCTGCAGTTAAGCACATCCCTAAGGTTGCTTACTCTGATAGTTGTTTAAACCATTGGAAATGGAGATGGCGCAAAAGAGTAACACTTAGACTAATCAGACTTTATTATTTAAAAAATGCTGGTATACCTGAATATCCGAGGTTAGGAGTAGCCAAGACTGCCAGGTCCACGGTTGGAAAGAGCAAATGGGGCTGGTCCATTGACAGACCAACCAGCCCCTTTGCATAGAGAAAACTGGCAAGCTAAGACATTAAAGATGGTGTCTCAATTGATAACAAAGAAAAACAAACAAACAGGCCAGCCAAATACTTTCTAGTGCTGCCCAAGGGAGTGAGCTGAGTTTTCATTGCAGTTTTAATATTTCACCAATTAAATAATTTTTAAACTTTCCTTCTTCACACTGTTCTACCCAGAAGTTACTGATAGCATATGGGCCTTTTGACTACTATACGATGGCGATGATCGCTATCATGATTAACATAAAATGTGATGGGTGGTTTTCAGGCATTACCTGTGTGTGTCCCCAGAAGAGCTCAACATAGTCCCCCCTCTTGGTTCTCCACTTTGTTCATGGGGAGCTAGAGTCACAGAAAGATTAGGGATCTCAGGCCAGACAGTAAGGAAACGGGAATGCTAGCATATGTACCCAGATGCTATGTGCACAGTGATGCTTTCCAAGTCCACAGAAATGCTTTCCTTAGCTTAGAAACACTACCGGAAGCGGCAGAGTTGTCTGACAAAACTAAATACATAATTACTTATGTTAGTGGCATTGTATCCCCAAGTTAGACATGAAAAATAATGCAAAGTAATCATTGTTTTCTTTTTTTTTTCCTTTAGTGAAAAAACCTTCAAGATTCTGTTTTATTTTCTTTTATAAATTACCTACATAAACCTTGAAATTACATAAGTGAATCTGTGTGCCTGTCTTTGGGGCAGGTTGGGCATGTTGAGGCAGAAAGACAGAGAAGTCACATTATAGGGCTATCTTAAATTAAGCTAGTTTCTCTACCAAATAGTGTAATATCTCAGGATTTGTTTTCTCCATCAGGGCCCCTGAGGCCGTATCTATGAGTCTGCATTCTCTTTCCATGTTCTGTAGGATCCGAAGGTAGGTCTGCCTCTGAGGTTGGCCTGCAATAGCTTGGTTTTGTTTGTTTGTTTGCTTGTTTGTTTTTTGATGCTCTTTGTATTTGGCTCATGTAGACTGTTTCTATTGCCTCCTAGATCCCCCAACTTGGTATTTGTAGGTAACATTCTGACCAAGATACTGTTTCCTTCCCTTCAATAAGATCAGGTCAGAAAAACACTCTAGAGTTAGCCCAAGTCCCCTCTCCCTGCCCACTGAGGAAGCTGAGATAAGCATAGAACAATGCTAATTGCTTACCAAGAGACTTGCTCCTACATTTTATCCTCCTTCTTCAAGGTTTTGTTTGGAGCAATCTCTATAAATTCTGCAGGCTTGTTTATAAACCGGAAGGCAGGCTAGTTCAGTAGTCTTTGGTGATCCTTCCCAGGTCAACAGACTAAGATTTTGATCAACCTGGACACTCTTAGAAAACCAAATGATGTTCAGTTTCCAAAACCCTAACTTACCATGCAAGTACACCTTGGACCTGAAGGCTCCATTAAGATCCTAGAGTAGACAATGGCTCTAACCTTTACTCCAAGATTCACTGGAGCCAGTGCTGAGGCTCTCTGCAGGTGAACAAAGACTTCCAAAAACCTGGGGCCTATTTTTTGCATATGTTGAAATGGGTAGTATAATATTTAACTGGTTGTGATGTTTCTTGAAATAATTGTAAATATTATTAACTTTACTCTGTTTCATGTTTTTCTTTCTAATTAGTGAAGTGGATTTCCTTAATGAAATCTTTAGTGTACTACAGAAATATTTTTCAGTACACAAAGGAAAACTATTTAAATCTTGAATTTTCTTGTGTGAGTGTGTATGTGTGCACAAGCACACTGCTCAAGAACTCTTTAACTGGGACAATCAGATTTTTTTTAATAACATTATCCTTACTTTGAACATTATTTTGTATTAGGGCATTGGTTCAAAGATTATAAAACAATAATTGTGTGTGGCTTCTTAAAGAATGATTGTATTTATATATTTCCAATGATTTCTTTTCTAGTAGGGGGAGTTATGTAATCATCTGGCAGCTGACAGGGACATCTTTTTTGTTGGTGGTGTTTTTCTGGGGGCTTGCCAACATAGATGAGTTTTGTTGCTGTTTTCACTACTAAATGTTTTATCCACTCTCATTCCTGTTTACCAAACAGCAATGACATGCCGCGAATTTGCAAAATAAGCATTGGCAAAGTTATAGTAGGATTCTTGGTGCTCGTCTGTCTAGTTAAGGCACATTAATTGAACCCAGTCTCTTTCCACCTGAAAAACTTGAGTGATCAACTTAAAATTTTTCCGATGGAGGGAAATGGCACTTGGAATATGCCTACAGCGTGCTTGCACAGTGTGGGTGCTGTTATTTTACGAGTCTCCTATTTCCTTTGAGTCTGTATTTTCACACTGAGGTCCAAAGAAAGGGGACAACTGGCGTAGAGCTTTTCTAACCATTGAAGGCTGTCACTAGGAAATGTTTTAAAGGAGAAATGAGGAATTAGGTCCAGCAAGATCCTATTTTCTCAGTTATTTTCTCAAAACAAGAGAATGTTTGTAGACTTTGTGCCCAAAGTATGCAGATGGGAGGATGGACAGTGGGGGAAGGTTGAGGGTGCTTTGTAGAATAGAATGGGCTGACTGGCTTTGAAACTCAGCACAAACTCTGTAAAAAGGAATCAGTGATTGGTGGCTGTGTTGTTATAACGTAGCACTTCCTTCTCAGTTTTGAAAATAGGAATACTGTTCTTTGCCAAAGTCCAGGAAAAAATGTAAATTTATTGCTATTACATGTGCACACTTCTCTAATATCCAAGTTATCACCTAAAGATAAGTGCTTTCTTTACTTCTTCTTTGTCAAGAAATAAGTATTTCTTTGTGTCTCTTCTGTGATGCTGCTCCATTCTAAGTCTTGGGAAGAGTTTCTACTTCTGTTCACTTGATTTTACTGAGGAGGTTGATAGGCAAACCCATTCCCTCAGGATCCACAGCCTCGTTGTTAAAGCAGAATATATATTTTGCATGTGGTTTTGTAAGCTCACATTTGTAATTTACAAATATAGGATAGTTTTTGCCAAGCAGAGATAACTGCTTACTGGGTTGAATTTAAAACAAGCAGCATTTTGAGTTGGGAAGATTTATATATTTGGAGCCAAAATGCCAATAGGCCAAATTGGATTTCATTATTTATGTAAGCTGAAAAATATGTAGAGAACATAATTTACTTATGTGCTATCTTGGGCATTCTGTCCCAAACTGTGTGGGGTGCTTTTCCTGCACCTGTCACCAATTCTTAATTCAAGAGCTGCATTTTAAGTTGTGAGTTAGTTGGAATTGTGATTTCATTGCTAGTTGCCATTAGATAGCTTAAGTGGTTACAAGAGTTGACTAGGCTGACATGCCTCTCTCCCTGGTACTCTTGTGGTAAAAGGCTCTGAAAACTTACCCAGTGCCTCTGCCAAACAAAACCAATGCTGTGCTAGCAAATTAGATTTTTGTATTACCCAGTTTATTTAAAGATAAAATGTCAAGGTTTGATGTCTGCTCTCGTTAGTACGATTAGCAAGGAGCCCTGTGTCTTTATTTTCCTCCAGCTTACCACATAAAACGCACCTATGTGGGTTTCGAAATCAGGCATGTTACCGTTTCTTTATTTCTAGGCATAATTCAAGCTTAGGTGTAGAAGAGCCGTATATTAGATTTTTGGTTTTCTAAAGTGCGTTCTTAATTTAAAATAATGTAGTTAATGTGCCCATTATTCATATCCATCACCAGATATACAGTCTGGGCATTCTTAATAATTATTCTGTCTCTCTTGATAAATGAGTTAGTTTTAGCTATATTGTGTTATCACTTCTTTCTTTGTGGATTTTCTGAACCGACACTTGCGGGCTGGGGATATTAAGTTAGTGGGGCTCTCTGCAGTGTGTGTGTGTGTGTGTGTGTGTGTGTGTGTGTGTGTGTGTGTGTG
>JADRCD010234671.1:0-36794 GCA_019843815.1 Montemys delectorum
TGCATCCCCAGGAGCTTGGAAGATAAATTCTTCCAGCAAATAGGAGGATCGGGACCGTTTATCTCTTCCTTCTCGTTGTCACAGATCTTACTAGGTCTCGATTACTCTATCTACATTCCAGGTTTGCCCTCTTCTAATACGTTCTATAAGTGCAAATTTCTTCCTACAAACAACACAGAACATGCAGTTCCTTGAATTAAGGCAATCCCCTAACAAAATTAAACTCTGTGAGTAGCATAGCCTTATCCATAAAAATATGATTGGCCCCCCTTGCATATATGTGCTTCTAATTTGGAATTGATCAATATGAACTATTAGATTGGTTATTATATGACGATACCAGTATCAAATTGTTTATTATACTAGGATGCCAGATCAAATGCTATTTTTTTCTATTAAAGCTCACATTTCTTCTTTATTTTATATGAGGAAAAATAACCTCAAATGTCCTACTGTTTTCTTATTGACTTCACTCTAGAGGCCAGTGTTATAGACACCAGATTTTGAAACAACTTTAAATTTCACTGGGATAAACAAACTTGCCTGATAGAAAACCCCTGGGGTCCCACAAGGCGCCCAGTCTGCTCCAAGACACTGTTTTGATCCAGGCAATCCAAGGCAGTACGATAGAAAGGAAGCATGAAAATAAGATTGCTCTGGGATTTCTTTATATTGTGATTGTTCACCCTGATGGTTGTGAATGGAATGAATTCATTCCATGGATTCATGATTTGAAATCATTTTAAGTGAGCAAAGGAGCTGTTGCACCAACCTTGACTGTAGGTGTGCAAATTTACAGGGACAACCAAGGGGAGAAAAAGATCAAATGCTCAATTAAAAGGACAAAAGCAAAAAACAAAAACAATACACACGCGCACGCACACACACACGCACACACACACACACACACATGCACACACACTCACCTCCCGCAAACATGAATTTTAAACCCTAGTTATAATGAATTATAAAGTGAAGAAAATATTACTTCCTGGACTTGGGATTTGTAGTAGATCACAGGCATAATTCATAAGATGATTTTAGCAGTGTTACTGTCTCTTTTTTTCTCTCTTTCTTTTTAAACTTTTATTGCATTATGATGAGAAAAGTTACATGATTTCAATTTATCTGAATTTGTTAACATTTAAAAACATTTTAAGTAAATAGAATTAAATCACATTCTTGTTTCCCTTTTGTACGCCCACTCCTCCCAGAGACCCCCCTTCAATACCTACAATATCTTTTTTGTCATATTCCTTAAAATTTATAAAATATAACAATAAAAATAAGTATTATAAAAGTTGTTTGTTATAAAACAATAATCAATTTAGCAGTCTTATGTAGACTCTCGTCTACAGCAATAGTGAAAATACATTTTTCTCAATATAAATTTTAAATAACTCCAAATATATTAACTGTATACTTCAAAATAATACATCACTACTGGTATTTTCTTAAAGGAACATAAATATATGAAGTCTTTTTGTTTGTTTTGTATTTAGTAGAGTTTAAAATCTTGGCTCTTACTCTGGTACAAGCCCAAAATAAGAATAATTTTTAGACATTGGATTTCATTATAATAAGGGTATACTTCAATGACCCTCACATCACCAAAGGATTTTACCTCCATCGTAGCTAAGCTGAGAGTTGATAGTTCTGCTGCACCAAGAAATGAACCAAGAATTTGGTTCATTAGCTGTGATAATTTGGAAAAGCATTCATCTTAAAGAAAGAGTAACTTATAAAGTCCTCTTCTTCAAACTTGATACAAGAGTTACAAATGTCAGGCAAAGCATTCAGTCTCACTCTTTGTTGTTGTCTTACAAGCAACCTTCCTAGTTAATGATCTATGTTTCTTTTGGATATATAAATGGTTTTGAAATATATAAGCTGTTCTGAAAACCATAGTATAGTGTAAATACATGAAATAAACAATACTACTAATAGAGAGGCTGAGATAGGAGAAGCAAGATTTCAAGACCCTTATGTTGTACACAGGCAGACACTGTCACAAACAAGCTGAAAGTGTATATAGTTTGTACAGTGTTGGACCTATTTCTCCAATTACCAAATTAGAGAGATCATTGGATGACAATCAACAAATTTCTTTCTTTCTTTTTTTTTTTTTTTTTGGTTAACTCAGTGTATTTATAAAATGAAAAGCTCTATCAAAATACTTTTCATTGGAAAAATAAATAGAACAGACAATGGATCTACCAAAGTTCACATTCACTTTGGCAGAAGTCAGTGTGGGACAGTTCATGACAAGCACAATTTGCACTTATTCCCCCAGAGCTGATCAGCTTCCAAGCTAACTGTTAAATTATTTTACTGAGATCTCGTCATGTTGGTATCTGGCTCATTCCACATCATCTTCAGCCAAGCTCTGAGCACTTACAATTCTCTGACTAATGGTTGGGAGTTGGTCAGAAGCATTTGGAACACTGGTGGTGGAAGAGTCTGCTGTAACACTTGCAGCAGCTGCAGTGGCTGTTCACACACAGCAATGGCATTTGTCATGTGGTCCACACCCTTCTCGTAGTCACCTTTTGCTAATAACTCTTCACCAAGCTGTATCTCTTCAAGGAAGAATTTCTGAACAGCTTCAGCATCTTTTAAATCAGGTAACCTGGAAAGCCCAGCTCTCTCCTTAGCAAGCTTCTGTTTCTTTCTTTGTTCTTGAAGCCCGTTCTTGAAGTTGGGCTCACTCCACCTTTTTTGGTCGAAGTAGATGCAGTACCCGATGAAGAGGGCACCGCACACGCCCGCGGTGATGACGCTGTTCCGGCCCACCATCTTCGCAGTGGTTAGCTCCGACTGATCCGAGCACTGGCTGCTACCAGCCGCCTGTCTCCAGTCCAGCAATCAACAAATTTCTAATTCCTCATATTATTGGATTTCCATCGATTAGGATATGTTGGTAATATTAATTTTCATATTAATATATTAAGAAAAAGTAATTGTCACTTTCTGTTGTTTTTGTTGTAAGACGTGGAATTAGGTTTGTGTGGATTTGTTGAAAGATTACCTTCTTGCTTCTTCTGGGGTGTAATTTTGGTCCTTATGTTGATGTTTTCCATCTATTATCTTTTGTAGGGCTGGATTTGTGGAAAGATATTGTGTAAATTTTGTTTTGTCATGGAATATCTTGTTTTCTCCATCTATAGTAATTGAGAGTTTTGCTGGGTATAGTAGCCTGGGCTGGCATTTGTGTTCTTGTAGGGTCTGTATGACATCTGCCCAGGATGTTATAGCTTTCATAGTCTCTGGTGAGAAGTCTGGTGTAATTCTGATAGGCCTGCCTTTATATGTTACTTGATCTTTTTCCCTTACTGCTTTTAAAATTCTTTCTTTGTTTAGTGCATTTGATGTTCTTTTTATTATGTGTCAGGAGGAAATTCTTTTCTGGTCCAGTCTATTTGGGGTTCTGTAGGCTTCTTGTATGTTGATGGGCATCTCTTTCTTTAGGTTAGGAAAGTTTTCTTCTATAATTTTGTTGAAGATATTTGCTGGCCCATTTCATTGGGTATCTTCACTCTCTTCTATACCTATTATCCTTAGGTTTGGTCTTCTCATTGAGTCCTGGATTTCCTGGATAATTTGGGCTAGGAGCTTTTTGCTTTTTGCATTTTCTTTGACTGTTGTGTCAATGTTTTCTATGGTGTCTTCTGCCCCTGAGATTCTCTCTTCTATCTCTTGTATTCTGTTGGTGATGTTTGCATCTATGATTCCTGGTTTCTTTCCTAGGTTTTGTATGGTTGTCTCTCTTTCTGTTTTCTTTATCGTTTCTATTTCCATGTTCAGATTCTGGATGGTTTTGCTCATTTCCTTCACCTGTTTGTGTTTTCCTGAAGATCTTTAAGGGATTTTTGTGTTTCCTCTTGAAGGAATTCTAGCTGTTTACCTGTGTTCTCTTGTATTTCTTTGAGGGTGCTATTTATGTCTTGCTTAAAGTCCTGTATCATCACCATGAGAAGTGATTTTATATCTGAATCTTGCTTTTCCGGTGTGATGGTGTGTCCAGGACTTGCTATGGTGGGAGAATTGGGTTCTGATGATGCCAAGTGACCTTGGTTTGTGTTGTTTATTTTCTTACGCTTGCCTCCCACTATCTGGTTATCTCTAGTGCTACCTGCCCTTGCTAAATCTGACTGGAGCCTGTTCTTCCTGTGATTCTGGTTGTGTCAGAACTCCTCTAGAGTCAAGCTGTCTCTGGGAACCTGTGATTCTGGGATCCTGTGATCCTGGGCTTGTTAGAACACCTGGGAGTGGGGCTTCCTTTGTGTGTTTTGGGGCTGGTTGCAGAAGTTGCACCCAAGGTCTGCTCAGGACACCAGCCCAGAGAGACTGGAAGGAACCCGAGCCACTGGGCTGGCAGAGTTCCTGTGTGCCTGGTCCTACTGGTCCCAGTTACTCCTGGTGTTGGGACAGATGTTTTGTCCTCCTCACCTCTGATCCTGGGCGTGTCAGAGCGCCTGGGAGTGGAGCTTCCTCTGCGTGTTGAGGGACTGGCTGTGGAGCTTGCGCCCAAGGTCTGCTCAGCATTTAAGTCTGTAGTCCAACTCCCAACAAGGTCAGCATCAGCTGTGAATGTAAGTCTAAGGATCTAGCAGTTGCTCAGTCCCATGAAGCATGCAGGTAAAGAAGAGAGAGAGTCGGTGTTACTGTCTCTTAAGAGAAGGCTTTTCTCAGAGCAGGTGTGGCATGCCGGTAGTCCCAAAACTCTGGAGGCAGAGGCAGGCAGATCTCTGTGACTTTGAGACCAGGCTTGTCTACAGAATGAGTCTAGGACAGCTAGGGCTACACAGAGGAACCCTTTCTCAAAAACAAAACACAAAATAACAAAAACAAAAACCAAAAAACAAAAACAGAAACAAAAACAAAAAAGGGGGGGGACTTTTCAAGAGAGAGAGGAAGAGAGGGGAGGGGAAGTGGATTGACTAAATATATTGTATACACATATGAAATTATCAAAGGATAAAGCAAAAAGAAAGAGAAGACCTGCTTACATTTTCCTTATAGGATTAGAATTTTCATGGTTTGTTGATTGGACTTTGGTTCATAGTTTCTTTTAATCATTTTTCTAGCATGAAACAAATACAACTTTCTTGAAGCACATTTAAGTATGTCAAAATCCAATAACATTAGTGGCTCAAGTTTTCCAAGTTGTTTCAATAGTCTTCCTTTCATAAACAAAGTTATGAGTAAGGAGTCATCTCTTTTTAAAGAGGTTCTACACAATAAGAATATGGAGCCTAAATTAAATTGATCTCTCCAGCACTATTCATTCTGCCATGTTCCCTCTATGAGATTGATGCTTTGTCTTCAATTGTTTAATTTCAACTGAAATTGGAAAATCGAAGCGGCTTAGGGTACTTAATAATAAAATTACCTCGTGCTGCTACAGTTTTATATATTTCAAAGCACTTTTCCCTTATTAAATCTTGTCTTACAACAAACCTAGTTATTATTGTTTCTCTTCTGATGTATGAGTAAAAGGAGGTCCCAAATAATCTTGGTTTAGGTATCCATTTAATCGATGTTGAAGCTAAGGCAAAACAGAAAGGTTTCTGTCTCTGTGACAGAATTGTTTTCTTCTCTCTGTCATGACTCCTGACATATTCATGGAAATGAATCAGGAGTCTATCTTCATCCTCCGCGATGAAGAATCCATAGCCATTGTGAATTTGGATAGTGTAGTGGAATTAGTACTGCCGTCTTTAGATCAATGAAGAATGATCAAGAAAACACTAACCCAAGTGAGGGTGGGACAACTGTAGCATCAAGAACATTAGTCAAAGTTAAGGAAGCCTGAGAGGCAACCCAGCGAAGCAGAAACTGATGGTTGATCCAGACTTGAGTTTTTCTCTAATAAGAAATTTTTATTGGGGTGAAGTTCATCTGTGAGAATTAAAGCTAGATAGGCTGATTGAGGATATTTTAGTCCTTTGGGGTTTGAAAGAGGAGTTTGCAGAAAAAAAAATCTATTAAGTTACATGTTACTAGTAAGTGTAAGCACTTTTAAGATACCAATACCAGGGTCTGGACGGGAAGCTGGTTTGGTTAAAATTAGAATATTGGCATGAGGGGTTGGACAGATAAATGGCTTAGACGTTAAAAACACCTGCTGCTCATGCAGAGGACCCCTTTTTGGTGCCTGGTATCACACCTTGTAGCTTTCAACCATCTATAACTCCAGTTTCAAGAGATCTGATGCTCACTTCTGGCCTCCATAGGTGCTCAGGTAGCATGCATACATGCATGTAGGTGACATACTTGTATACATACAATAAAAATAAATAACCCTTTAAAGATATACTAGACCAGGCATGGTAGCACATGCCTATCGTCTCAGAACTCAAGAAGCTAAGGCAGGCAAATCATGAATTCCTGGCTAGTATGAGCTATTCAACAAGATTCTGTTCTGTTTGTGAATTGTTTTTATTTGGTTTTTTTTTGGGGGGGGAGATTTATTCATTGAGAATTATTCAAAATCTTATGCCTGAAATGTCCTCTGCCGCCTAAAACAAATATCTGGGTATACAGATATCAAAGAATATCAGGGTTGCCAAGATCTAGTATTTCAATTCTGAATATTCAATTATAAGGAACCAAGGTCTCTTCCTGTGTGCTAGAAGTAGAGATTGTGCTAACATGGTTTCAAACAAAGTCAGAAAAAGAATCCTAGTTGCTATGCATTATACGAGGAATTTACAGTCAGCTTTTGTTTTTGAAGAAGCAGCCAGCTTTCCTATGAGACAGAAGCCATATGAGAAAGAAGTTTACAAAAATTATGATATGAATAAAAGAAAATTGGAAGAAAAGAGATTCGGCTATTCTTAGATTACACAGTCTAGAACATAGTTTGAGCAGGAAAGTTTGGGTTCAAACATGGGCAGCTAGGTTTACTTCTCATGATTTACTCCCCCAGCTTCTGCCCATCACCCTGAAATAATATTTATCCAAGAGCAGAAAAATAAACCTCAAGAGGATGAACTTACTATGTGCCCTAAACCAGTCCATAGGTGACAGGATAGGTAAATACACCTGAAAATGAAGCTCATGGTGTCTGTCTTAGCCCCTGCTCCTCTAACAGCTTATCATAGGACAGGGGGCTTAAATGATGAACACTTACTTTTCATAGTTACGGAGGGTGAGAAGTTTAAGGGCAAAGTACCAAGGGCTCCAATTATGGTCGGCATAATTTGCAATTCACAAATGACTATCTTCTCACCATGACCTCACTGCTGGAAAGTAGAGAGTGAATCCAAGCTTGGAAGGTCTTTCAGACCTTGTAAAGAAACTAACCGTGCTCAAGACTAACCCCTTGCCAAGGAAGGCGCCATCTCTCAATACCACCTCACTGGGGACAGGGATTTCAGTTTATGAATATCGAGAGACACAACACTCAGTCTGTAACACTTGGTATTCCAAGGAAAGCAGAGCGTAGCGTTCGCTTTGAGAATGAGAAGCAGATTCACTGCTGAAGGGTAAGCCTCCCTTTGTGTTCTGACACAAGGCAAAAGCTACTTTGTCCTCCAGAAACTGAGACCAGAAGATAAGAGAGGATGAAGGCCCTAGGAGATTTGACTTGCTAGGTGTGTCTTCTCACTCTCCCCCCCCCCGCCCCCCATCCCCAGGGCTTACAAGGAACCTGGGATAGAGATTGGCATACCAAAATATATCTTTAAAGACAGTAGGAGGTAGGGAATGGCAATAAGCTTAGAGATGAAGGTTCTGGCTTTGGGGTAAGTGAGGACCCAGCTGAGACTTTGAACCTATTCTAACAAGCAACTTTATATCCCCAGGTGCTTGTAATGAGCTAATAAAAATTCAGATTAGCCACTCTGCAGAACTACAGAAAAAAAATTCTAGACTGGGAGGTGAGGTAGGGTGAGCAGGATGCTAAGGGGGAAGTAGTAGAAACATTTCCTGTATCCAGATGTTTGCTCATCCCAGTGTGATGGCTTGAATCCTGAGATGAATGAAGCTTGAGAGCCACTTATAAATCTTGTGTTTCCCTTCCATTCAATCAGACTAAAGAAAGCACATTGATAAATGATTTGTTAAAATGACAAATATTTTCTCAGGGGAATTTATAGTACCTAGAGAAAAATGTTCTTTTCTCGGCAGCTACTTGAGAAGAATTCCTTTGTAGGAAAAAAGGGCAGATTTGTTGCAGGGATAGTCTGCTCATACCAGAGTCCCAGGAAGCATCCTGTTGTCTACAAAAATTAACTGGCAGGGAAAATACTAACTTGTATAACAAAAAAAAAGGATAAGCATAGGATCCGAAAGATGCAATTTTCCAGGATGAAGAGGGTAATGTATTTAGTTGTATGACCTGTTAGACATTAGAGAAAAGAGAAATTATTAGGTCACTAGCTAAATGACTTGTGGAGTGAATTCCACCAATCCCATTACAAAACTACCTATAATTAATATATTCATAGAAGGGTGTGTAGTGTGTGTGTGTGTGTGTGTGTGTTCACGTGCGCTTGTGCGCACATGGGTGTGGGCATACATGTATGTGTATGTGTGCATGTGTGTGTGTCTGTGTGTCTGTGTGTGTGTATGTGTAACCTAGAATAATGAATTATCTGCCAGACATTTGAGCTACCTTATGTGGTGATTAATTTTCTTTGTCAAGTTCACTGGGCTAAAGGATTCACACCAAACAATTTGATTGTGTCCGTGAAGATACTTTGCGGAGAGATCGGCACTGGAGTCTATATATTGAGTGAATAATATTGTTCCCATTGCTGTTGTATGTGTAAGTGTATGTGAGGGTGTAAGCTTGGTAGAAAGAATCTACTGGTAGTCAACTCTCTTCTTGGCTCAGAATATATCACAAGCGTGCCTGGAAGCAGTCTTTATTTGGTACTGGAATGAATCCTTGAAGTCTGAAGATGAAGACAACGGTCTGGAGTGAAGACACCCCCAGAGTCCTGAGCAAAGGGTCCCGAGGCTCAAAGAGATGTGTTTATTACATGAGATCAGAACCCTGCCAGCTGCTTCTCTTACTTAGGAAACCTGAGAAGATAGTCTCCACTGAAATCATAAACATTATGCTAATAAGGAAGTAAGGAGGGAGTTTGAAAACAATCAGCAAAAATGTCAGATTTTGGCCAGAATTGACAGTAGAAGGGGACAGCTATAAAACCAAGTGCCCTGGTAATAACTGAAATAATATGATTTTAGAATAATAGAACCCAAGTGCCATCACTTTATAATTAGAGATGAGGTTGACATTATTAGGATAGCAGACATGGGGCATATAGTAACCAAGGAAACTTGGTCAACAGGAAAATATAATGCTGGTTAGTTGGAAAAGTGGGGGATGAGAAGAAACAAATGAGCACAAAGTATAATGGCTCATACATATGAAAATGTCATATAAAGCCAATTATTTTGGATGCTAAACTAAGAAATTATTTCTTTAATTCATATTTTAAAAGCTCAAAAATCTTTCCATGAACTCTAATCTGTTGGTTGATTTTTTTTTCTCTCTAAAAGGGTGTTTCTTGGGGTTAGATTAATAAGCTGCCAGTAACAATTATGATTTTTATGACCAAAACCATTTTAAAGCTAGAAGGAAAATCACTAATTCCAGCCATTGCAGTGGAGAGTTATGCTGGTGTCTAGAAAGAGTCAGATGTAGGGCTCCATGACTAAGAAGTCATGTTAATTCAGAAAGATCCTGTACCACGATATTAAATATATAAAATAAATATTTCATAAACCCTTTATTCAATGAACCGCAAGTCTTTTGTATCTCAAGTTTTTGGTAGCAAATATTAAGATGGACTGGTCAGTCAAAAGGGAACCAGAAAGCAGATAATCTTAGAAAAACTCAGGGTGCGTCAGTAACATTTGCATGATCCAAAGATTCTAATCATCCCAGGACATCTCTTCTACATAAAGAACAAATTATTATACCATGTGACTTTGACTGCAAAGAAAAAAAGAAGGAGTCCTATGAAATCTTTTGAATTTTGAAAATAATTGATCGCTTAGGTTCACTGCTGTTCCTTGTGCGGGACAGTTCAGAGATATAGTTCCGTGTTCATCAAAGGATCCTCACCAAGACTAATCCCCAGTTATCCACAACAGTAATCAATTTGTGAACATTACATCTCTAAGTCAGCTTTCCCCTCTTTCCCACCCCTCTGCATGACTCTCTACAGTGCTTGCTGGGTACGTACACCCTTGCTAAGGACCTGCTATTGGAGGAAGCTGAGCCATGGCAGTAGATTAGGAAAGTATAGTTAGCGAGTTACAGTAATAAGTCACACAGGAAATGAGGTAGCCCTATCAAGGTAGTGGCGCTTTTTAGGGTAGCTCATTGGGGGACCCACAGGCTGAGGAAACTGTAAAGTCCTGACTTCTTAAATAATCAAAGTAAAACAACTCATTGTAATAGTCTTCACCAATTAGGAGTCGTCAATTCCGTTCTAATGAAAGGCTTTCTACTAGTATAGTTTATCCAATTAGAAATTACCATCTAACACCTGACTAGGCCAAAGTAGCGCATCAAAATTTTCTTTACCTTGCTTCCTCATTTATACGACAAAAGTCTTCCCTTCTTGCCTTTTTAATGGAATCCTGAACTGCGCTAGCAATGTGTACCTGTGTAATCCACAACACACATCCTTGATCAGATGAATTAATTAAAAATTTAATGTGCCAAGCTATCTTTTACCGCACAAGGTAATTTAATATATCCAAGAGTGATTGCATTTTGGATGCATTTGAGGCTAGACAAGTGATGGGGAAAAAAAGAAGGATTGTGGGGCGTCTGAGAAAGTCTCACCTGGCTTACCTGGCCTGATTAAATGTCTTTCAAGTGAGATGAACAAGACTTCAGGAAAAGTAGGATTTTCTGGAAAACAAGGAGTTTGATTTCAGTTGGCTTAAGTTGGAGGTATGTAGTGAACATTTCGAAGCGTTCAAGGGGACAGTTTGATATATCAATTTAGAAGCCAGGAAGAAAATCTACATAAGATACAAATTTGGGGTCACTGGCAAATGGATGATATTTCAAATAATAAGAGTCGATGAGTATATTACAGGAGTAGATGTAATAATGAAGAAAGAGGATAGGAGCCTGGGCATTGGAAACCAGCAATGCTAAATGCTTGAAAGAAGAGGAAACATCGAGGAAGGAGACGAGAAGAGGCCATCAGCAGGGTGGAAAATAGCCCAGGAGCTTCTTTGGGAGGCCACTGGGAGATAAAATAATGTAAATGAACAAAGAGGAAAGGCCTGTCTCTAACCCTGCGGTTAAGTCAGTCCAAATAAGGACTGGCCATTTATGAGTGAATTGAGCAGTGCCAAGGTCATTTGAAACCTGACGGCCAGGTGCATGGTGCTCAACTCTACCATAAGGAATCACTTTTGGAGTCTACCAAGGTTCAGTGAATATGTGATTATTTCTAGGGCTGAAGACAAGACAGACTTTCTCAAGGAATTGGGAAAAGTATCCATGAACAGAAGGTAGGACTCTTAGGATGAACTACAGCTACTTTCCAATTTGCCTAAGGCTAGTGAAGTTGTTGGCAAGAAACACTTTAGTATGAATGGCAGATGAACAGCCAGCCTTGGTGCCCCAGGGGAGAAAATACACTACCACCAGAACTCTGTGGCAGTCAGGCCAGATTAATTTACTGAATGCTTTTGCAATAGATTTTGCTGTAAAATAAATTGAATCGTAGTTTAAGTTGAACAACAGTACCAAAAAGTTTCCAATTTCAGAGTGGTTTGGGCTTTCTTACGATCAATGGGAAGCCCTTAGGTGTCCTGGAAAGGATTCAGGTTGGTGTTGCCACCCGACAATAACACTGAGAAGTCAGTCAGCAGTAAGCACCAATTGTTCAATGAGAACTCAAGAAGGATCAACCCTAGCCTGCAAAAGATAAACTGTACTTGACAAGAATATCTTGACAACCAACTCAATTCTCCCCAACCCCCAAGGGAACAAAATAAGTCCATAGAATCATTTCGTTCATTTTATTAGCTGATTGTAAACTTGTGCTGGGTCCAGTTGTGTCTCTCTGGGTTAGACTGTCTCAGTTGGAGGAACTTCCTGCACAGTGCCTTTCCCTGTCCTTTTCTAAACATGCATGGCTCTTTTTTCTGATGATATTTATATGCCAGAACTCTAAGGCACAGGTAAGTAGCAGCTCACTGTTTCTTCCTTGTTGTGCATATGTGCTTTTGAATTTAACTTTTCTTTGGTTATTCCCTTTGTTGTTGCTGCTGAGGAATATCAAAATGAAGTTATAACAGTTGAGTTTTAGGATATTAACTTGTTTTTATTTGCGATTCTAGGATCAGACAATACTTCACTCTATAAACTACAATAAGTCCTCTGATGAGCTGAGGCCAACAGGCTGCTGTTATAGCCGGGAGAAGGCAGAGGAAAGCAGAGAAAAGAGCAGATGCCCGGCTCTTCGAAAGTGCTCTCCTTATAAGGAAATGGAGTCTCTTCTATACTGGTAACACAGCTGTACAGAGGTCCGGGTGGAGGCTGCTAACTTTGATAATTGGGTCCAAGCTTTCTCCTTGCAGTTTCTGATCCCTCCCCAGATGCCCTGAGGAGCAGGCAAGCTACTTCCAGAATCCCTAACCCCAAACACTTCCCGGTCTAGGAACTTCGTTCCACTTCCGTCCATCTTTCTCTTGATTCTTGGTCTATTTTCCTTTACAAAACAACTTTTTAACTCTGCATACTAAGTCCCAGGTCTCCACTCACTCTGACACTTTGATAGAGCAAAAGGGGTTCTTAGGAAAACACTCAAAACCAGTTGTTTCTGATCCATGTGTGTGGAAGTGCAAACAGAACACAAATTAGTAGCTTTTGTGGATGAGTCTGACACATAGCAGTGAACGAGGCTGGACCATTTCTCTGACCCTCATCTGTTTCGTGCACTTAATCTCTTTCTTAGTTAGCTAACTCCTGCTTACACCACATCTTAGTTTAATTTTTATTAGCAACATTAAACTATGGCTTGTTTATTTAAATTATTTCAGAAAGTCAAAAATTAGCTGTTTCAGCAACATAGACTTCCTCATACACGATGTCAGCGGTCAGAGTGAGGGCAAGGCGGACTCCTGGTGATCTTTGGACGTAAAGGGCATCCTTTTTCAGGTATAGGCTTTTCTTTCCAACTCTTTATGAATTGTGCTGAGCCTCCCAAGGCAACTGCACACTTAGAGGATGATCTCTTCTGTGGAGAGAGAGAGAGAGAGAGAGAGAGAGAGAGAGAGAGAGAGAGAGAGGCTTTGTTCGCTGGGAAAGTAGAGTTAAACCAAAGGGAGTTTACTTATTTCAGCTCAGGCCTAAAGTGACTTTGAGCCTGCCCTAACCTCTCTCTATCAGTAAGATACTGCTGAATATATTCTGGCTTTCCCAAGGGTTATTTTGGAAACCAAATGCAATAATGTATTTGAAAATGTCCAGAGGAATACCGGGAGCACCACCGCTGACGGTCCGGTCGTCAGCACTCCCAGCCAATCTGAAGGTTTCTTATTCCTAACTCCCAGGTCTCTACGTTGCATTCTTCTGCTCAGCATTCAGCGGAAGCTGTAATTCCATGTAGATATAAGGGCAGGATCAGACTGGTTTCAGAAAGCCAGGAAACATTTTTTTTTTCTCCTGAAAACAATACAAACATGTCATGGATGATTTTTTTCATAATCTTGTTGAATTCTCTTGTCAGTCTCAGTGGGAATCTTCTGAGCCTTCCTTAGGTTTTCACTAGAGAATATATATTTTCCCAGATAAGTTGAAGTATTCTTTCTGATGTCAGACCCATCAACTGAATTTTGAGTATTTATTAAAAGTAAGTGGTTTCTTCATTTTTCCATAAGAATTGATTAGCTCCTCCAGGGAAAAAGATTTTGTGTATTATTTCTTCTAGTTAAATATGTAGATCTGTAGAGACTTATCTTTAAAAAGTACACTTTGTGCCACATCTAATATGTGCAGTGCAAACACGAGCATGGACTTCATTTCCTGCCTGACACCAACGTACTGTGTTTCTCCTTGTATCAAATACTATGAATTTTCATCATTAAAAATAATCATTGCCTGCTCACATTGGAGGTTTAAATCTTTCCAAGTGGTTTAAATTTTCTCATTAGTATCTTTACAAATCTATTTCTCACTGGAACCAGAAATACCCTTTTTAAAATTTGTTTTGTTTCTTCCAGAAATGCTTTTAAGTTGGCAATTAATAACCTTATGAAAAAAAATAATACAAAGATCTATGGTTTCTTTTATTTATTTTATTTTATTTAGTGTTTTGGTCATACTGAGGATCAAGCTCAGGTCCTGCTTCACTAAGAAGGACTCAGCTGCGGAGCTCCATCTGGGTCCTATTTCTCCGAAAGTAATCTGTGCTAGATATGAGCATTTCTGCTTCGGTGTGACTCGTAGGTAGGGGTCTGAGCCATAGTGCTGCACTTGAAGAATACTAGCCAGTCATTTTCAAATTCAGCCAACCTACCTCAGGGCACTATGCATGTACGCTGTAGCTCTGCGTGTAGGAAATGGGATAGCATGTCATGCATCGGTTTATTCATTTAGAGAGAGTGCCTGTCTTGTACAACTGAGGATGACCTTGAACTTCTGATCGTCACGCTTCCACCTCTCAAGTGCTAAGATTTCAAGCATGGGCACCAAGGCTAGCTGTTAATCAACATACTTGGCTTCTTAATTTTTTTTTTCATTTATCTAGTCATCAACTCACTTATTCAAAACTACTTTTGGCTACCTATGTCCCAGGTACCCATTTAGATGAATAAGTAGTTAAGTATTCAGGTAAGTCAGAGAGATCCTTGCCATCCTGTATAATAAATATACTCAAGTAGGAAGACAGTAAACAAAGACACAAAGTAGTCATCAAGAAGCAAGGTTATGTGGGAGACTGATTGCCAAAGGGAGAGAGAACATTTAATTTAGATCAGATAACCAGAAAGTGCCTCTCCGAGGACAGGATAGCAATACCTTAAGAAAAAGATGAAGCTGGCCAAATAAAGAACTAAGCGTGCTTTCTGGGTACAGCTGCAAGAAGCCAGTGTAGCTGCTGTTTGGTGAACAGGAAGAAGTATGGTGGACATGGACATGGTCCCGAAAGTAGGCTAAGTGAGAAAGAAAGCTTGTGAAAAGCAAGTAAAGGCTTAGGTTTTACTCTGAGTGGGAGAGGCAGCCATGAGAGGGTATCAAGCGGTGATCTAACAGCATGTAGGTACACTTAGATCAATCCCAGCTAGGAAAAGTAATACAATAGAGTTCTACAAGTGTCAGAATAAAATGTATCAGCTTGGGGACTGGAGAAATGGCTCAGCGGTTAAGAGCACTGGCTGCTTGCTTTTCCAGAGGTCCTGAGTTCAATTCCCAGTAACCACATAGTGGCTCACAACCATCTGTAATGGGATCAGATATCCTCTTCAGGTGTATCTGAAGACAGCTACAGTGTACTCATGTACATAAAATAAACAAATCTTTAAATATATATATATATATATGTATATATAATATATATATATTAGCCAGTATTGAATTGCATGCAATTCTGCAGGAAAGAAACATTGGTCATTCAAAAGTTACCTTTTAAAAGATTTGTTTATTCTTATTTTATGTGCATGACTGTTTGTTGGCATGTATGTATATGTGCATGAGTATTTTCTTAAATATACATATGAGACCATATGGATACTTGGTTCCCATGTGGAGCCAACATGAGTGTTGGTTTCCCTGGAACTAGTATTATGGACAGTTGTGAATCAATGTGTAGGTGCTGAGAACGGAACCCAGGTCCTCTGCAAGAGCAGCAAATATTCTTAACCATTGAGCCATTTCTCCAGTGAGCTTTTCAAAGTTATCTTATGCACAGGAGATTAATAAATAAACAGAGATAACTTAATGGAATGTAAGATTGAGAGCTCAATGATTGTGCCAAGGCAGAAAAAGAAAAATAGGTTCATAGCCATTTGGCAGAACATACAAAACACTGGTTCATTTAACTTCATGATATAAGATTGGAAATATTTTGCTAGTAGAAAGCATTTATTTACATGTACACACACACACACACACACACACACACACACACACACACACAGAGTGTGTGTCCTGAGTTCAATTCCCAGCAACCACATAGTGGCTCACAACCATCTGTAATGGGATCAGATATCCTCTTCAGGTATGTCTGAAGACAGCTACAGTGTACTCATATACATAAAATAAATAAATCTTTAAAAATATATATATTAGCCGATATTGAACTGCATGCAATTCTGCAGGAAAGAAACATTGGTCATTCAAAAGTGTGTGTGTGTGTGTGTGTGTGTGTGTGTGTGTACACATAGAATTGGAAAGAACTTCGCATATACTTTATGCTTAAGAAATAATCACTGAGTTAGTGCACATATGTGAAAATCATAAAACAGGTGTAAGTATGCATGCTCATGAGAAGGCATGCAACCACCATGGCCAACTATCTCCAAACTGTTTAGGTGGGCCCATTCTGAACTGGAGCAAAACCTAGATCCAATCTGTATAAATGATTTCACCTGGGACTTCCATGCACAACTACAGGAGCTAGGCAAGAAGTAAGTGAGCAATGGGACTGGAGGTATAGGCTGAGTGTCCATTAGCTGAATCTAGACTACCACAGTTCTTGTTGCCTGTGCTGGCTGGTTTTGTGTGCCAACTTGACACAAGCTACAGTCATCAGAGAGGAAGGAGCCTCAGTTGAGGAGATGTCTCCATGAGACCCAGCTGTAGGGCATTTCCTCAATTAGTGATCAATGGGCAGGAGGGCCCAGCCCATCATGGGTAGTCCCATTCCTGGGCTGGTAGGCCCCGGGTTCTGTAAGAAAGTAGATTGCCTGAGCAAGCCATGAGAATCCAATCCAGTAAGTAGTGCCCTCTACGGCCTCTGCCTCAGCTCCTGCCTCCAGGTTCTAGCCCTGACTGAGTTACTGTACTGACTTCCTCCAAGAATTCACTATGATTTGGAAGTGTAAGCCAAATGAACCCTTCCCTCTGCGACTTGCTTTTTGGTCCTAAGACAATAGAAACCTTATGACACGACCTATCACCATAAAGCCTGATGAGCAGGGACCGGAATCTATTCAGAGAGCCAGTGATCTGAGAAGGCAGCAGATTCACATCTTAAAAATATGCCCTGCATTCTTGCCACTCTGGTCCGAATGATCCTCCTGTCTCTGAGATTCATGGTGTGGGTTCTTGTCTTTTGCATCTGTGCACTTTGGCTTCAGTATTATCTCTTCCTGTGCAGTTAGGGTTGCATACTAGTATCACTGAGCCCAATGGGTTACAGGTTAACCTAGAACCAACCTCCAGCAGTGGGTACAAGCTGAGCTCTTTACATGGTGTGTGTACAGGTTCCCTTCCACAATATAAATATGAGTATCATATATACACATTTGTGAATACACACATTGTGTATAAATATATATAGACACACTGTATATAAATGTGTTCTTATGATGTAAAAGTCCCCCTATCTGTCCTCTGTCATTACTCAAAGTGCCTGGAACTAGATGTATGTCAGATTATGGAGTTTTTCTCCCAAATTTTGAAATACATATCTTGAGGATGGGACTCAAGTCTAAAAATAGAAATTCATTGGTTCTTTATGTATGTGATTTTCATACATAAAAAAAAATGTGTGCGGCATTTTGACTGCAACCTTATATATGAGGTCAAATGTGGACTTTCCTACTTGTGATGGCTTGGTCAGTTCTCAAAAATTTCAGAATTTGGAGCACTTTGGATTTCTAGATTTGGGATGCTCAACCTATATTAGGGGTGAGAAACATAGAACAAAGCAGAGGCCACTTGCTTGGTCCCAAAGGGCAGGTTGTTCTCAATTTTAGTAGACAATTGCTATTATGCAATGAAGAATCCTATTTTGACAAATTTTTCTATTTTTCAGGACAGGAAAAAAAAATCCATCTTTTAAGCATTACTAAATCCAGAGGGCTTTTGTTTATTTGTTTGTTTTAAACAAATACTTCATGGAGTAAATAAACATATTGATTTGATCTGGCTCTTTGACTCCTTAATTTTGACCTAGAACGTGTCTTTCTGGGTCTTCTATTATATAAATGCATTTGTGACATACTGGCATGTAAAGTAATTGCTACTTTTTGAGTGGTTTGTAACTTTTTAGATGACAAATCCCCTTGATTCTGAAGTATGAATGCTTTCCTTGAATCTCCTCAGTGATGATATTTGGGATAAAATTTCAGCGTGTCCCTTAAGGTAGCTAATAAACTTTTAAGAATAAAAAGGACAAATCTAAGTCTCCCTGGCTTAATTAAAACAAAACTAAAATAAAATGATGCCTATCTTTTCTAATTCCCAGGAATTCAGACCAAAGTCTGTAGCTCAATTATAATAAATAATTAAACATTTTAAATACGTACTTTACAGTTTGATTTTTCTCCTTGGCCTTGATCATGTACTTTATTTCCTCTGTTTCGGTAAATTATAGCCTTTTCGTTTCATTTATTGTTTTTGTTTTATTGCTTTCATTTTTTCTGTAGTCAGTCCATCCAAACTTAGTTAAGCAATAAATAAGGGAATAAATGAATAAGAAATGAAGTAACTTGCAATACAAGTAATAAAAATGTATTCACATAATTTTATAGCAAATAAGTAAAAGGAACACAACTGTGAGCCAGAGAACAGTTTGTCTCTAGGGTCTTCATACTCTGCCTACCCCTGTTACTTTCTCTGTGGGTATTCTATTAACACTCCTAACTGCCCCCTTGCTACCTCAGCTCTTCAGAGCTCTCACTGTGGTTGTCGAGTGGCAGCAATCTAGGTCATACACACACACTGGGCTGACTTTCTTAGCCCCACGTGATTTCTTTCTCTTTTGGTAGAAGTTCAGAAACCCTTGCTAACTGTGTGTCATTCTGGGCCTTGATCACATTGTGCTTCCTAATGTCACTGCTCCCCGACATGACTGTGCCATGGCACTACATGAAACTTAGTGCCCTGTCTCTCTTTTGTAAGTTTCATGGCACCAAGTAAAGTGATGAGGATGGGTAATGGCTTGGTAGACATAGATTAAGTTTGATAGAACTGCTTCTCATTCAAAGCTTCCTAGTTTTCCAGATTATTAAAATTTTTTTTTCCAAACAGGGTTAAATCACTCAACAGAAATGTCAATTTTAAATTAAGCTTCACCAGGTTGATGCAATGAGAGCAGGAGCTAATTGGGAACCTAAGGATGTGGGCAGATGAAAGATACTCGCTTCCGGGAGCTGTAAGAGCTCACAGCGTAAGAGATTTGAGTGGATTCCAGGGAAGATGGGATGAACATAGACCACTGGTTACTGTAGATTAAAGAGGGAATATATTCTTTAATTCAGAGTGGTAAGGTAGGGGCTTATGATTTCTGATAATTTACTAACCTATTTTACACTTTTATTAAACCTGTGTTGTTGGAGTAGAAGTTATCAGGCTTTGGATATAGCCTGTTATTCACCACAAAACATAGCCTTCAAGTAAATGCTAATATGGCTTCGAAAGGTTAATGTTGCCAGTGTCAGACTTTTCTAGGCGGCAGTTTAAAAGGCTTGACATTTGCTGAGTAGCCCCTGAGAAAGTGCCTCTTATTAAAAGTGCACGTCCTCTTACAAAGCAGCCTTCCCTGGAGCTAGGCTCATTTTGGCTAACATTGAATGTCTACCATATATGAGCCACACAAGTGTGGGAAGAAAGAAGTTCCTGCCTATAAGTCAGTAGAGACAGGGAGACTGGGCTTTCAAAAGACAAGCCCCTTGCCTTTCTTCTCACCTCACTGTGTAGAAAAGAAACAACTTAGCCAGGACGAGTGCCTGAATTCTATCCCCGGGCTATGTCCTTACATCTGATATTTATATTCTGCATCAGTGCTGTCTATGAATCACCGCTTATTTATTATTTTTTTAAATTTTCATTTACCCCTGGTGCTGGAATTACAAGCACACGCTACTACATCCAGCAGGTTTAGTAGGTTCTGGGGATCAGGCTCAGGTCTTCAGGCTGTGAGGCTCCTGTTTTACCATCTGAGTTCTCTCCAAGCTCAATACCCTGAGATCCATCAGCATGTTCCTTCTAAAATAGTATTGGAGCGTTGATAAGCCAAAATATGTGGCACAGAGTCTAGAAAAATGGCTGTTGACTTCAAAAAGCCTCTGTTTCTCTGTGTCCTTCTGTCTCTCTGCCTCTCTGTCTCACTCACACACATATATGCATGAGTGCATGGATGCACACAAACATACACATACTTAAGTAGAATAATCTAAATACTACAATTTTATACTTTCAAGTTTTATTAGACCATTTGAGACAAGCCATGGAGTCAATACATTTTTCCAATAATCACTTGGTTAAGTCAAATACCAAATTTCTATCAAACACCAAATTTAAAAGCAAAGAAATTTTGCCTTTAAACGATCGTGGCCCCGGGGCAGTATTTTGAGCACAGAAGAATTTTTAGATACATTTTAAGATAAATATTATCTGATTTAATTGTTGTTGCTATATGTCTGAATGGAAATGGTCTCTTCTGAAGGGAGAGAGATTTACAAGTCTCAGGAAGTACAAGAAAATTACAAGGCCTGAGG
Source organism: Montemys delectorum (assembly GCA_019843815.1). Classification (NCBI taxonomy): domain Eukaryota; kingdom Metazoa; phylum Chordata; class Mammalia; order Rodentia; family Muridae; genus Montemys; species Montemys delectorum. The sequence continues at coordinate 20,656 of JADRCD010234671.1, forward strand.
AGAAATTTAAGAAGCTTCCAAGCCCCTCCCCATGGTTCTATAGGTCATAGTAGACGAAAGACAGGAGACTGCGGTCTGTAGAGCCAGCTGTACGTTGAGTGGGGGATGCAGGGCTGCAGCTTGTGTGAGTCCTGACTCCTGCCGGGGTTGGGGAAGCATGTCTGGCTAATGCAGCTCCATTTGAGGCAGGCCCCTGTAAGAAACCCTGCGCCCATATTCCTGGAGAACCCCCAAGAGAGTCATTGGTTCTTCAAGCTAGGCTGGGGTGGAACTGTTTCTTCCATCTGGGGTAAACAGATCTTAGTTCACATGTCCCCAGGAGAAGTCTCACGATATTCCAAACACTAACCAGAAGCTCGTATTAGCAAACTATTGTGGCTCGTTAGTCACAACTGGGCTATCAAAATAGTATAAAAAATGATTGCTGGAAGCGGCACAAAAAAAAAAAAAAGAAAAAAGAAAAAGAAAAAGAAAAAAGAAAAAACCCCAAACAAACAAAACAAAACAAAACAAAACAAAACAAAATGATTGCTGGCATCTGTCAAATCCAAAAGTGAGATTATTCATTTTGGGGGACATTAGGGAGTTCTTGTCTAATAACTTAAAAGTATTTGAAAATTAAACTTTTCATATGTCTTACTTTTTTTTCTTTTTTTTCTTTCTTTCTTTTTTTTTTTTGTTTTTTTTGTTTGTTTGTTTGTTTGTTTGTTTTCGAGACAGGGTTTCTCTGTGCAGCCCTAGCTGTCCTGGAACTCACTCCGTAGACCAGGCTGGCCTTGAACTCAGAAATCTGCCTGCCTTTGCCTCCCAAGTGCTGGAATTAAAGGCGTGTGCCACCACCACCCAGCCATATGCCTTACTTTTTAACAACAACAAAATACCAGTTTTTCCCCATTTTTATTGATATGTATTCATTCATTGTAGTATTGGGTTTTACATAGATCATTTATTTCAATTACATCATATATTTCTTTGCTTCTTAATTTAATTTGTATTTTTCAGCCAGTTAGCTGTATATTGCTTTTAGGATGTGATGAGATTTTTTTTTTTTTTTATTCCTAACCTGATATCCCTACATAAAAAATTTTCACTTTTAGAGGAAAACAGTATTAATAGTGCCCTAAGTTTACACTATGCATAAAATTGCTCCAAAATACAAAGTGATTGTTTCTCTAGCCCTAGGATATTTAATACATGATTTAGAATAAAATCACAAATCCATTGACACAGATTGAGTGCAACTTTTCTTCATCCTCCCCGCCCCCCCAACAGGGTTTCTCTGTATATCCCTGGCTGACCTCGAACTCCCTCTGTGGACCACGTGGCTTTCGACTCAGAGATCTGCCTGCCTCTGCCACCAGAGTGAGAAGATTAAAAGCTTGTGCCACAACCACCTGGCTGAGTTCAACTTTTCTTAATCTAGTTCATTAGATCCATTATAAGCAAGATCCTTCTATCTGACCTGCTGGGTTCCCACTTCTCTTGTCACCCTAACAAAGAAGCAGTAGTGAAGAGGCTGGGATTTACTGAGAACATCACGGTCCAGGATCTTTCCCCACATAACAACAGAGTTTGGGTTTCATGTCTTACCCCAACATATTTAAATTCTGCAGCTAGTCAATTTTTCAGTGATAAGAAAGACAGAGCCTCCACTGGACCTTGGAAGAATGGAACAGGACACCATTAAGGTCTTGAATGGTCTTTAATTCCCAAGCCTCACTCTGGAAAGAGTGAGGTCTACCATTATGTAGTTTCAACTCATTTTTCTGGTGCTGGTCAGTTGCACATTGGCTATAGTGCTGGATGCTAATCACTTGAATTTTTGTTTTCAACCACATATTCTCTCTTCAGCACATCTTGTGTTTTCTGTTTGCCTTCCAATTGGTTTCCTCCCACCCCCCAGCCCCCCCCCCCGCCACACCTCCCTTCCATGGCCCTGTTGTTCTTTTTTTCACATTGACAATATTCATCACTCTTTCCATCTAAGGGCAAACTTTTGTTTTGTTACCTTAGTGGCTGAGCTTTGCCTCCTACTGCAGGAAGGTCAGGCACCAAGTGAGGAGCCATTTTGTGAGCCACTGGCATGTGTCTGAGTACACGTGTCTCTCCTGGAGTACTGCTAGCTGTGGTATCTTGTTCATTTGGGCACTCTCTTTTGCCAATAGAGAACAGCTAGAAACAAGAGCAAGGCAAACTATGACTTCTGATCTCCATACTCAACTATAAAGTATCCTTCATGTGTACCTATGACAGTAGCCAGCCTATCCCCAAATAGCTCCTGCTTCCACAGCTCCCACAGTGAAGATCCATCTACTCAACCCAGGCCTGATAACTGCCACCAGTCTTCCCTCTTAACAGGATTTATATCCTGTAATTATAACCAATGTGCGCACTTTGAATTCTGTGTTCCTAGGTCAATGTCGACTCTTAGGACTTGAAGAGATAAAGCTTACATAGAAGATAGGTCATTAGGGTAATGCCTTTGAAGGGAGCACTGAGACTCTGGCTTATTCCTGTCTCTCTTGCTTTCTGGAGGTTTGAAGCAAACAGGTTTTGTCTCCCACAGTCTTCCTTTTTTTGTGATATACTGTGCTACTATATGTTCAAAGCAACAGAGTCACGAGGGTGTGGAATGAAGTGTCTGAACTGTGAACAAAAAGTAAACCTTCCTTCCCTTTAAATGAACTGTCTTAGTTATTTTGGTACAGTGATGGAAAGCTGACTAACACATTGTAGAAGAAAGAGACACAGGAAAGCAATACAGGAACATATAACTGCCTAGGTAAATCTCACAAAAAATTTGAATGTTTATCGATCTAATTGTTTTAAAATAGCTTTGAAAGGAAACAGGTTTCATACTTCAATGTTGATTTAAATAAGTACAAAGATAAGAATAAACATACATTTCTTGTGTGGAAAGTTTTTATAAATTTAAAATAAATGTACAGATAAATTTGTGAATTAAAGTATACCATGAATGGAACTTTAGAAAAATGTGTTACCAGTTTGTTAAACCTGTATGATGGATTAGAAGGTTGTAGACAGTCAGAGTTCACATTTATGGTATAACCTCAATAAAAAATGACACAAAATGCCATTCACACTCATATGGTAGCTTCAAGTATTTGGTTATTGGTTGAAGACAAAAAAGTACCATCATGCTTCATCAAAATTTTGCCGCAGTCATTCCTGATTGTCAACTTGGTGAGCTAAAGCACCACGTCTTTGTTCTTTCTCAATTCTTGAGGTCAGTAGTTGAAAATCAGTTTGTCTGTGCTAAATCTAAAGCATGGACAGGGTCACAGTCTTGGGGGAAACTCTAGGGAGCAACATGTTTCCGTGTCCTTTCCAGATTCTAGAACAGTACTCCTTGCATTTCTTGACTTGTGACCCCTTGCTACATTACATCTTCAAAACTAACACCATGACATTTCTTAATCTCTTTTTACCTCATCATGTCTATTCTCCCGCTTTTGTGATCAAACTCCCATTTCTCTCTTCTAAGGACACTTGTGCTTGTTTTCAGGGCTCACTGCAAGAACTCAAGATGATGTCATCTCCAATTTTTAATAAAATCACAGTCATAATGCTTTAAGATGTAAAGTGATACATACTCCAGAGCTGAAGACCCAACTGATACATTTCCATGGAGCATATATGTACCACTAGCTGCTATGGTAAAGGACTTTTGAGCATACTGTGTTTGTATGTTCATATTTCCAAGGATGTTCAGAAGTTCTATTACTGAGCAACTGACATTGAGTCAAGTTTGCTTTAATTTGGTATATAGAAGGTGAACACAGCACAGAGACAGCACAGTGGTGTGTGACTCTGACTAACCACATGTTTACCACTTCAGTGATCCATAAATAGTCTTTTCAGTTGATTTTTCAAACTATTACTAGGCACTCACACCTGGTGGCCTACAAGTTACAAATGAGCATCCGTGAGTCCAATTAATACATAAAGGACTTGGTGGAGGCAGGCATGTCTTTTAGAAGGTTCTTGGCAGGGTAGGTGGTTCTCAGAGGAGTACAGTCTGCTTGCAAATGTAATTGTATAATCTCTTCAGTAAAGGGAGAATGGGTTCCATGATTCTGAGTCTGTGGAATCATTGGGGTCATAAATCCTTACCAATTGATGTGATGAATTCAGAAGAGAATGCTCCAATGTATACAAGGCTAAAAGTATTGCTGGGTGCTTCAGATGAATAGAAAGCTGGGTTGGGTCTAGATAAGCAGCCCAATAGTTGTCTATATTTACTAGTTTTCTTGAATACGTTTTTGTATAGGAATGATCAGTTCAACAAACAAATTAAGTTGAATACGACAGGTGGGGAAATGCAATGGAAACTCAGTTTATAGGTATTTAGACTTCTCTAGGAAGTGGGAGCTATATGTAAAACCCCAGGATTTGCATCTATAATTCAGCCTCTCTCCAGCACAGTATGACATCTGCCATTTATGCTGTCATGGATTTCAATACATTAAAGAGATGGAATGAAATGAGAGATGACATTTCCAGTACTTACAAAGATTTTTAGAAGAAAAGACGTGGACATTTCCATGGTCCCTCTTTTCCATCATTTCTTTCTCATGCTCTTCACACATAAGTTGTAAAACCCATTTGGAACCTTTTTTTTAATCATTTGGTAATTTTTAGGTCTAGCTAAGTTTCTAGGAGCTTACTAATTTTTGATACTTGCATGAATTAAACTTAGTGTGTAGCTGAGTTTACTGATGAGTTCAATACAGAGCAAGATTAATGATAATTGAGAATCATTTTAAGGCCACCTTGGTATTAATGTTACTCCCTTGCCCTATCCTCAATAATAACACTTTTTTATGTTCATTAGCTGGGGAGAAGCACACAGGCTGTTTTGCCCTTTTCATAAACCAATTTCAAAACTCTTATAGACACTGTCCTACCAGAATTGATAGACAACGTCTGGTATTGCTAGAACATATATGGGGCAGATAATAATGAAATAGTAAAGTAAAATAAAGAGTAAATTTTAAGGGCTGTCTCCTCTATTCAAAGCAAATAAATACAAATACAGCCTCAGAACTCTAAATGAAAAATAATTAAAGCACAGTGTTCCAAAAAGAACACAATACAGGACAAACCTTAGAATATAAGCATTAATGGTACCAGTCAGGAAGCTTGTCTTATTCATTTAGCAGTTTCCCATTTTCCAACACCATTTTGAGTTCTAATAAACTATTCTTAATTATTTTCCAGAAAGCATTAAAATGACCTAAATTCAATTCATATTTTTCTCATGGTAACTCATTGTTTCAAGATAAACTTCCAGAGTGGATCAATACATTCCCTTAATAGACAGGTTCAGAAATACTAACTCAAAACAAGAACTTTACTTCAAATTGGGACACAGCAAAAAGTTATTTTCTAGCAGCACATTTCATACCAATACTATAGTTGTCTGACAGGAAATATGAATTTTAGTATTTAAAGAAAGAAAAATAATGTTGCTTCTGTTCTTTTGAGTTCCTGATTGACACAGATTTGTATAACAAAAGCCATTAACAAGATCAAAGCAAGAAGTGTTTTATGTGTGTGCGTGTGCGTGTGTGTGTGTGTGTGTGTGTGTGTGTGTGTGTATGTGTGTGCGAGCACACTCGTAAACATATACAGTATGTCACTGGGCTTGGGTGGGGGTGGAGGGACTTTGAGAGTAAAATCCCTCACTACTTTACTTTGTTCTCTCTTCTTGCTTGTGAGCTCACAGCATTCTGCCCGTCACTAATGCTTGCTGCAGTACCTCCCCACCATGGTGGATACGAACCCCTCTAAGGCCATAAGCCAAAATAAACTGTTGTATAAGTTGCTGTAGTCATGGTTCTTTAACACAGCTACAAAAAAGTAACTAAAACAGTCACAAAGACTCCTATGGTGCCATTTCCTGATTGATAGAGCCAGGCTCGGGCAGTGCAGATTTGTAATCCCAGCACTCAGGGAGGTTAGCTACATTAGGGAGACCTTGTCTCAAAAACAAAAGTAAGTTAATAAAATAACTCTCCACAGTGCTCAACGCTTGTGCTTTTTAGTAGAGAGGGGAAGAGGTTATTTCTTTATCTTTCTAAAGTGATGTCCTGCTCTTAAACCAGACAGGGAGAATGCAAAGCATTTTGCTTTAATCTGATCTTCTTAACTACTTTCAAATTAAAACCATTATGCCAAAGGCATGTTTTGTAGGGTGACATATGCTGGTCTCAAAATAACCATAAAAGAATAATTGCATTTCAAATCGTCATAATTTATAATTATTTTTCATATATATGTATATATATATGCAAGGAACAAAAAATGTTCTTTAAAAAAGAACAATCTTAAGAAACTAATACTTTTTTATGTGTTCATTTTTTTCTGTGCTGCAGATCAATCACAAAAGCCTTATGATATGAGCCAAATACTCTGCCACTGATCTACATTCTCAGTTCCAACATTTACAAATCTAAATTATCATAAACAAAATCTATAGAAATAGAAAAATCTTTTATTTGCTGAGAGATGACAAGCCACATTTAATAATTACAAGCAATTACCTTTCTTTTGTGTGTGTGTGATTTTTTTTTTCCCCAAGACAGGGTTTCTCTGTGTAGCCCTGGCTATCCCAGAACTCACTCTGTAGACCACATTGGCCTTGAACTCAGAAATCCTCCTGCCTCTGCCTCCCAAGTGCTGGGATTAAAGGTGTGTGGCAGCACCGCCCGGCAGCAATTACCTTTCTATACTGTATATTTTGAGGTTAAATCTTTGAGACGAGTCATTGCCTTACAAAGACTAGGAACATATTCTCCAAGTTTGTTAATGTGCCTGAAGAGGTCAGAGAACAATTCTTAAGAGCCATTTCTCTCCTGACACCTCGTGAGATCCCTGAACTGAACTGCTGTTGTTAGGGCTTCAGGTGAGTGCCACTAGCTAACTGCTGAGCCATCCTACCAACCCAAGCACCATCTTCTGAAGGGCCATGTAAATCAAGGAACATGTTTTGAAGCAGATTTATGTAAGAATGTATGTATGTATATATGTATATATGTAGGGTTTTTTTTTTTTCCTGACAAGGCCTCAATCTATAGCCCAGGCTAGTCTCAAACCCATAGCAATTCTTCTCAACCTGGTGCTGAGATTAAAAGCACAGGTCTCCACACTCAGTGCTCCTAGGACCTGGGGAAAATGGACGCTTCCAAAATCTTGTGAAATACTTTCTGAGCCAAACCAACGAAATTCATTTTCTACATGAAAATCAGGTTTTAATAAATCAACCCCAGCAGAACACACAAAACCTCAGGAGTCCCCTGTTGTGTTATTATTTTCTACTATGTAAAAACAAATTTCCACTCTGGATTTGAAACTTAATCTCTTCCCTATCCAATGTACTTTAAAAAAAAATTCTAAGTATCAGAGACTCCCACCGCTTGAATAAATTTTGATCTCTTCCTGTACTGAGAAACTGACAAGGGGGTATGTCTGAATAGCCTGGTTCACTATGATTCAGCCAAGGCCATCCATGTAAGTGGGGGACAAGCTATATTGGTACATTTGCTCCTGGTACATTCTAATGAACCCTGCGTAATGGGTACTTGATTATTTGGATACTGTTTGTTCTAGTGTATGACAATAATGAGTTCTGAACACACAATTGGGTTGAGGCTCATTCTTAAGGGGGTATCTCTATTTTAAATTATATTTTCAGATACCTTGTGGCTTATCTTAATAGACTCTTTTGACCAGTAATAAAGCTTCATATGCAAAAGGTGAAATGATTACTTGTCATAGAAACATGTTTTAGAAAGGATTTTATTCCATTTCACTGGAACAGTTATAGGTAAAGTACAGACTTACTATGACTGACCAATATTTTTATTAAATGATTCATGATATTTTAAATTCCACACACATAGAATACATATTTTTGAAGAAAGAATCTTATGTTTCATTAAAGACCTATGGGGATGAAATAGAAATTGGAATGTAACTCACAATTTAAGACTTCTCCTTTTATTCCTTTTTTTAAGCTAAAATAATGCTTTTTTACAAACTTTGTTTTAGGTTTCACTATATTGAAAATCATATTAAACTGCATAAAATAGCAAGTACAGTGGCTTTGTTCCAAAGTTTTTTCTAGGCATTTTGACAAACAAGCCATGTATGTGTAGGATGTGCTTCATGAGAAACAAAGTGTGGAACAGAGTGCCATACCTGGGTAAAACCTCCCTGGATGATGGCTGTATCTCACATTCCCGCCATTTCTCATTTTAAATTCTTTCTTTGCTAGGAATTCATATTGCTTTCTTAACTGGGCTAGGATTTTTGTTGCCTTGACAAGACACAGAGTTCTTGATTCATGCTTACATAGGCTGAAAGCTCCACAGCACATCCTAACCAGCCCGCAGCTGATTCACTATCTCTCTCTCATAGTACGATTTAAAAATAGCTATGATCTATTAAGGCAAAGGATGAATTATTTGTGCTTAAATACTATGTAAACCTTTAGTGGTCTGAATTTATCTTTGTTTTTCTTTCCTTCTTGCTTGAATGGACACATGGTTTATACTTTAGAAATGTCTGACTGACTGCAATCATTTTCTGAGTAAAGAGAAAGGCCTCCCTCCTGTATTCTGTTCCTCATTAGTCTCATGACTTGAATAATAATGAATCAATAGTGATGGCCACATCTAGATTCTGCACTGGAATACTCATATGCATTATACTTTATGGGATATAGTGGTTCTGTTCTAAGGTTACAGTTGTAAACTTAGAGAACAATGGAGAAATGCATCCAGATGAAGACAAACTTCATTTTGTGAAAAAGATGGTGCAGTTATCTATGATACTGTTCTGAGAGGTCTATATGGGTGCCATTCATTTCTAATGTTAGCAGTGATCAATGAGATAAGCACCATTACTTCTGACAATAGAGAAATATAGTATTCTCGTTTGTTCTTTATAGCAACACTGTAGGAAGGGAAGTGTTTTCTTTGCGTTAGAGCTAGTGAAAGGAAACCACAGGTTGTAAATTCCATGAGAACTTTGGTTGAGTCACTCATTCACCTTTGTCTATCTGGTACCCAACACAGTGTCTTAGTTACTTCTATTGCTATGATAAAATAGCAGGACAGAGGCAATGTAAGGGAGGAAGGGGTGTCTTCATTTCTCTCACCCAGCAATAAACGCAGATGCCTTCTCTGTTTCCCAGGTACCACGAAGTATATAGGAGCACTTCCAGCACCAATCAATCAAATCTGTAGTAGCCGCCTGTCATAGTGTGCCGATTCAATTCAATTCAGATATAGTCCACCTGGAGGTAGTATTTCTTTCTTTTCTTTTTTTTAAACATTTTTTTAAAAGACTTATTTATTTTATGTATGTGAGTACACTGTGTCTCTACAGATGGTTGGGGGCCTTCATGTGGTTGTTGGGAATTGAATTTAGGACCTCTGCTCGCTCTGGAAAACCCCGCCCCACTCTCGTTCTTGCCCAAAGATTTATTTATTATTATACATAAGTACACTGTAGCTGTCTTCAGATGCACCAGAAGAGGGTGTCAGATCTCATTACGGGTGGTTGTGAGCCACCATGTGGTTGCTGGGATTTGAATTCAGGACCTTCGGAAGAGCAGACAGTGCCCTTACCCACTGAGCCATCTTGCCAGCCCAGGAGGGGGCGTTTCAACCTTCAGGTTGAGGATTTCAGTCTTATAAGACTCTGCACACCTTCTCCATCATTTCAGAAGGCAACTGCAAGCACCCCATCCCCATGACTGATTACTATTACAGAGGTGGCTCACTGAATTCAGAAAAGTATCTATGCACATTTATTCATTCATCCTAATAGATGCTATAGAGGAGAGAGGTAAAGAGATGCCTCAGTGCAAGGTATGTGAGAAGGAATGCATGGCTTTCCTGCCTTCCAGGAATCTCCAGGTGTTGCATTATTTGGAAGCTTGCTCAACCCTGTTGCTTAGGGTTTTGATGGGGGTTGTATTATGCAAGAAGAATCGATCCAATTATTTCCACCGGTGATCTCCTTAACCGTAAGCCTCCTTCTCCCTTCTCAGGAGCTCGAGGGAGAGGCATGAGGTTAAAACTCTCTGAGAGCTTGATTGGTTTCCCCCATTCTGTGGTTGCTGGGGATTTCCAAAAATGACCTCATTAAGGATAAACTCAGGTGTGGATGAAAGGGGCTTATTAAATAACAAAGAACTGTCTCTTATCTCAGAAGTCCTTCAAGAGCCAGGTAAGACCAGTATTTTAACAAAAGATACTTATTGCTCCAATCATTTACACAATGACAAGGGTTAAAGGAGCTGAGGCAGGAACCAGGCAATTCCCTCAAATATCTATCATTTTGTCATAGCATTATTTCAGAACTGGTATGCTTTGAACCAAGTAATACTTGGAAGGCAAGAAATACTCATTTTAAGCAATGCTTAACCTTTTTTTGAATAATTATAAAGTACTCAACAGAATGGAGCTCATCAAGATTGTGGTGATCTTCAAGCATGTTTAAGCTCTAGTTTTATTTAAAGAGACATAGTATATAAATAGCAGGAGAGGGCATTCATTAAGCCGTGGTTCTGTTTGATTCAATACTAAATTTATTTCCCCAAATAACCAGATAAAATGACTATTTTAATTCAATATTTTTAAAGCTTATTTTTAGGGACGGATTTTTTTTTTTTTTTACTATCTTATACAAATGTTGTATGATAAAAAATTACCTAGAGTCTGGGGATATTTCTACTTAAATTACAGGGCTTTTTTGTCTGCAGTTCACCTCCTAGGATAGAAATAGATAGATTTTGTGATTCTTGTTCAGTACTTCAACAGTTTGTTCTGGCACCCTATAATTCAAGAAAAGAAATTTAATTCCTGCTCGGAGATGAAATATAGAAATTTCAAAGAAGCTACATTATCTATTGATCACAATGGGAGTTGTACAAACTCTTCAGAGGTTTTTAAAGGAAGGTATTTTTTTTTTCTCTAAAAGCAATTGTGCACTGACAATTGAAGTTAATAATTTTGTTTTAACTTAACAAAGGTGGTGTTGGCTGAGCCCTTCTTATTTTAAGCTTGAACAAAGAGCAGTATAATAATCATCTCTGACACGGACGGTTTACAAATGGCTCTTACATAAGGTATTCCCATTTGATCTTCACAGCAACCCTGGGAGTAGGCAATTAGTATTTTTCTTATTACAGAGTTCATGAAAGGAAAGCACCGGGTGTAAACTCCGAGGACAGGGCCCAGTCTTGTCATTCATTTGCCTCTGTCCTTCTCACACCCAACTGATTTGCTTGTCGCCATCGCTGGGATAAAATATGATGACAAAAGCAACCTAAGGTAGAATGGATTTCTCTTGGCTCACAGTTCAAGGGTGTATTAATTACCATGGTAGCAAGAGTGGTGGTCTGTCATCAGTGGTGGTCTGTAGTCCAGAGACAGACAATGATAAATGCCTGTGATCAGCTCACTTTCTCCTTTTTATTAAACAGTCCAGGACCCGAGACCAGAGTGGAGTAAGAAATATTTAAAAATTCTGACACTGGGTTTCTACCCACCTTAGACCATTTATATTCTCAGATGAAACACACACACAGCCTTTATATTTTTAAATATGCCTTAAGTGGCACCATAGCTGGGCAACTGTCTACCCTCCATACTGTTAGAATCTACCTTGCTATCCATAACCCACCTTATTATGTACTATGTTTCATCTGGGTTGCTCTTAGCTCCAATTGGCCAGCCTACATGGCCACGTTTTTTTTTTTTTTTTTTTTTATGGCCCAGCTAACACATGGCAGTTTTTCTCCTCTCCTGCATATTCTTCCTCTATCCCATGATGGCTTCTTCCCTCTCTCCTTTCTTCTCGTTGTCTCTCTCCTGCTTCCTCCAACCCATTATATAGGGAATGGTGCCACCCACAATGGGCAGGTATTACTTCAGTTAATCTAATGAAGACAGTCTTCCCCAAGTGACCATAGATTTTATCACGTTGACAATAGAGACGAACCATCACACATACTGTCTAGCACATGATAAACACTCCATAAATCATTTGAGTCGTGAGACTAGCTAGACAAGATTAAACCTTAAGTGACTTAGCCAGGGCAATAAATACATCATACAGTCAGCTATGAATACACCCTGTATATGAAGCTTGTAGCTTCAACAACATTGCCATAGTCTTTTATTTTCCTGTTCTTTAGTAGTTATCCCTTGCTCCCATCTCCTGTCACCATCACTGACATACATGACCTTTAAAATTATACATTTAGAAATACATCTTCCATTTTAGCTTTAGATACCCTTCACCACTAAAAAAAAAATGTAGTTTGAAAACAAGGTGTATATTTCCCTTCTGCTGACCATTTGGTTTTGATGATTGTTATCCTCTTCACCTATAGCACTAAGCCAGAATGTTGTGACAATCTCTGACGTGAAGTCACTGAGTGTGAAAATAAACAATAATGCAATCAGATCCTATGCTTCGCCCATAGGGCTGTCGTTTCTTGCCTCTGGCAGGATGAGCTTCTGGTGTGTGGGATGGGGAGAAAGTCCTAAGAAGAAGTATATGGCAGAAACCTAGGCAACTAGCTCTGGAGCCTTTGACCATCTTGTTCTGGAAGCAGAACGTTTCCAGTTGGGACAGGGGGATATTTATACATGCCTATAGCAACGACAGCAGCAACACAAAACCATCTGGGTAAGGTGGCACGTGCCTGTAAACCTAGCCCTAGGAAGGCAGAGACCTGAGGATCTTGGTGAGTTAAAGCCTGTTCTGCATATCAAATTCCAGGCAAGTGAGGGCTACACAGTGAGACCCTGTCTGAAATATAGCAAAATAAAATGGAATATTCACTTACCAAACAACAAAAAGAGGCCTTCCTTACCCAGTCTTACTGAGATTGGGTTTCAGACTAGCCTTTTCCTCCTCTCTCTCTCTTCTCCCTTCCCTTCTCTTCTTTCCTTTCTTTGCCTCTTATTTCCTTCATCCCTCTCTTCCTCTTTCCCCCCTCTTTCCCTCTTAATGATTCATTCATAATGTATGCAGTCACTTTTGCTTACACAAAAGGATTTATTGGCATATGAAATTTCTTCACCCTTGTACTCCTTTCCACATTTTCCAAGGCATTTTCCAAGGAGCCAGATTTCATAAATCTATGGATTTCAGATTTTTTTCCCAAAGAGTACTTCTAGACTTCTAAAAAATATTCTACAGTTGATGTCTCTTGTTCTTACCATGCTCAACTGTCTAACTCCTGAACTTTTAGCAGACTGCTTTTTTTCATTGCCAGACTCCTCTCTTCCCCGATTTCTCTTCTCTTCTTCCTTCTCATGCTCCCAAACTGACGTTTCTCTCCTGGTCTCGTGATAAATAGTTTACACATTGCCATTGCTGCTTTGGATTTTGCTAATATTTACCAATTTAGCCAACCATCTCATTAAATATTTCCTCAAGCCACCTCCTTATAGAAGTTTGATCAGAAATGTTAAGAAAATGTTTTTTTTTCTTTGACACGGGGTGTCCTTTTAGATACCCTTGAGCTCTCTGTGTAGTTTAGGCTGACCTCAAGTTTTTGATTCTCCTGCCTCAACTTCTGAGTGCTGGGATTGCAGTTCTATATTACCGTGATGTTATTGCTATTCTCAGTTGTCAACTTGACTACATCTCAAATGAACTACAACTCAGAAATGGAGGGGACATCTGTGATCCAGATCTTGAGGCTAGAAGACACAAGCTTTGGATCCAGATCTTGAGACACACCTTTGACCTGGGCCATACCCTCTGCTGAAGGCTTATATAAGGATGCTGGAAGAAAGAAGGGTTCCTTTGTTCTTTGCCTGCTTGCACACACTGTGCCAGCACATCTGTTGGAACCTACTTCTTCAGGAGTCCAGTTTACACAGAAGACCAGTGGAGACACTCAACTCTGTACAACTGAGAAACTACTAGATTCTTGGAGTTCCCATTCAATAGCTGGCTATTGTTGGGTTAGTTGGACTGCAGATTTTAAATCATTCCAGTAAATTCCCTTTACATATATAGATTCATTCCATAAGTTCTGTAACTTTAGACACCCCTGACTAATACACAAGCCCATCTTTAAAAACGTTTTAAAGGTGCTTTTAAATGAAAGTGTAGGTGCTGGGCTTTAGCTCAAAGCTAGAACATTTGCTTACAGTGAGAACCTGCTCCTTTTGCTTTCTAGTGCCCCAATCCCCATTCCTGTTTACATGTTCCATTTATTTTTCTCCAGATACTTAGGGAACATAATTGTTCTAATTACAACTTTATGTAAGATAGAAGACGGTGTGGGGAGCAGATGTAGAGTAAAACTTAGCTAAAGAGCTTGAAGAATTGATTCACATTAGAGAGCTTGTTAGATATAAATGACCAAAGATTTCCCAGGGAAGACAAACTTATCTTAGGAGAAAAGAGAATTAGGTCCAGAAATAATATTACTGTTGAATCAAAAGGTCAAGTCTGTTTTGACCAAGGCTTTCTACTACTTTGTCCTCATTGGCTGATTCGTATGTCCATATGAAGTACCTTTAGTACTGTTAGGGTAGAAGAGGTATCAGGATGGATTCGCAAAAGTCCTTGCTCTCTTAACATATGCACCCTGTTAAGAAATACAGTTAACAAGTTAGGAGTACATTAAATATATACTGTGTTAGCCAGAGAAGGGTGCTGCAAAGACATAAAGAAGGGAGAATGAACTAGGCCTGATGGCAGAGGTGTGTAGTCAATAGCTTCGTGGTAAGCTGTAATAGTAGGACCTAAGGTCTATGGCCAGCCTGGGCTACAAGGCTAGTTCAAAGCCAACCTGGTCAACTTAGTGAGAACTATCCTCAAAATATAGAGTGAAAAGAGGGCTGGGGATATAGCACATGTGTGGACATGTGTGGAACACTTCCCTAATGAGGATCTGGGGTCTATCACTGGTACTGGGGTAGTGAGAGAAAAACTAAAGAAGAAAGGGAAGTGGTAAGGAGCATTCATCCAAACCAGCCCTTCATGGACTTGTGCTATGAATAAAAAAAAGCACAACAACACCCAAAATGCTGATTTCACATAAAGTGTCTGAGAAATAAGAGCCCAGGACAACACTAGGTGTTGGGATCGGGAAAAGGCATTCTCCCTGTCTGAACAGAATAGTGTTGTCATCTTGTACCTGGGACGTTAGTTTTACCCTGGAGGAATGTAGAAACCCCCAAAATAAGGACTCATGACTTTAGGCCATGCTAAGCATATCAACCTAGAAATAAACAAACCAACCAAATTCTTGTGGACTCCAAAGAGATACAGACAAATAGGCTCTATTATTCTGTGCTTAGGAATAACTGTGAGAACAGGCTGATTGTCTATAGGGTGATAGTCGGGGAAGACACTTGATGTTCTATTTGGGTGGGGACACTGGTGTTCTGGGAAACATTAAATGGGGACTTTTCTGAGTGTAGTTTCAACATTATCATGGTTAATGTTCATGTTAAATTAGTGAGAAAAAATTGTAAAATTTTTTTGTTCGTGTGTGTGTGTGTGTGTGTGTGTGTGTGTGTGTGTGTGTGTTTCTTTTCTGATTCTCTTTTGAACACTGCAAGGAAATAAGACTGACTTTTGTGGGGTGGTTATCCCCAACACAGTAACAACCGATATGATACCTCTATGCCCTTGTGCATGTTCGATGTAAATGCTCTCATCATGGTTGACTCCAAGCAACCTGGGCGAAGTCATCGAACATAACGACATCATACTAAGCACCCACTTTACCAACTGTCTTTGAGTGTGACACAAGAGCAGACAAAAGTCTCGGCCAAACAGCCCTTCAAAGACCACAGTATTTAGTGAGAAAGATAAAAATGTAAATAAAATCAAAAGCATAGATAAAGAAAATATAGTAAAATATTTAGGAAGTGCTAAGTTTAAAAACTTATTACATTTGTTTTAAAACTATAATAACCTGTTTAAGCTGGGAGAGGTAGTATATATGTGGAGTCCCAATCCTCAGGGGGTAGAGGCAGGAGGATCAGGAACTCAAGGCCATCCTCAACTACATCATGAATTTGAGGCTAGCCTGGGCTACATGAGAATAGACTCAGAAAATCAAAATA
>JADRCD010234672.1:0-10225 GCA_019843815.1 Montemys delectorum
GTTGGTCCATGATTTTCCACGACCCTCTCAGAACCCAAGGGGTGAAGAAAATAACATTTGTGCCTCTGTAAACTTTTTATGGCACCCTTGGATCTACTCTCTCCTGGAATTCAGATCCTTGGCCTGCATCTGAGCGGAGGACACCTCAGGTGGCTGCTTGGAGACAAAGCTTTCTGTGGCTGACAGGTGGTTCATGGTGATTGGGCCTATTGATCAGGTGATCACCTAGCCTGTGAGCTCCAAAGATATATTTTCCTATACATGACTCCCCTTTGCCTGCGTGGTTAAAAAGCTATGGAACGGTCCTTCAGTTCTTACCTTTACCTGTAAAGTTAAATATCAAATCACTGCAGGTTCTGGACCAGTAAAAGGGAGGTATAGTGTCCCAGCTTCCTGATCCCCAGTCTCTACCCAGGGAGCAGAAACCAAGGAGTGTGGTTCATTAGAACACATACATGGAAACTCTTTCTTCTAGTTTTCTCCCAAGTGTTTTCCTCAGCCCTTACCCCATGTGTTGTGTATGTAATATTTATTAGTGGCCTTTGAAAACACCACACAGGTAATCAGGGAACATTTGTGCCACTGCCCCTGGCCTTGGACCAGTGGCATCAAGGAGCAATTGTCATTGACCTAGCCCCTGACTTCCCTCCCTTAGGAAGAAAGATACTATCACAGTGCGCTAAGGCAGTGAAAAAGTAAGCCCCGCCCCCAATCTAGGAGAGTGGCCAAGAAACCGGGACCATCAGGGTGGAGTGCCAGCCTGCTTAGCCATTCCACAGATATGAGAAAGCACATTTCAGACCACCTACTAGTCCCAGACTGGATTCTGGTTGCCTAGGACTGCTGCTAGGACCTTGGGCCTCAGGAGTTGATAGTGTTGGCCATGTTGTCAGGGCCCAGGAGGGGAGAAGCATAAGATCTTAGGACTGCGTAGAACCTAAAAAAGTAGCATTTTTTTTTTTACCGTGGTGCAGATTTGACAGTGCCAAGTCCAGAGCAACAGCACTGGATCCTGTGGGACCAGAATGAAGGCAGATTCTAACTCCAGACAGATCTGTGACTCGGAAAAGCTTAGACTTGGAGAGATAGCGCATGCTTTTCAGCCAGCCCTCCAGGGCTCCCTGCAGTTTCAGAACTGATGCTTTGGTGCCATAATAGATGCACAGGAATGAACTTCACCCTGCGATAGTCTTTAGGCACAGAACCCAGGAAGGACTCATTCCCACTTTTTTTTTAAAAAACAAAGAAGAATCCCTATTGGTGTTCCACCAGGATCAGAGTAATCTCTGGAACATAAGAACCCTCCTCAGGACCAGCCTGTTGCCTAGTCTTTAGAGGCTTCTTAGACGGGAGGGGCTTGTGTACTGGGCAGGGAGAGGCAGGCTCCATGGCAGGAGGCAGAGGAGTGTGGTGTTTATAGGCCTGCCTGCCTGGAAGGGTATGCTTGATGGTTCCTACTGCCAGAGGAGAAAACTTCAGACAGGGTCAGAAGGCTTTTTCTGCTCTTCAAGAATGTCCATCTCCTGCCTGAGCCAGAATATAAAAGAAGACACATGTCCATAGTAACTTGTAGCCATTCTCAGTTCTCTGCCTTGGATGATTTAAGAGAAGATAAAATGTTTAAGGACTAGGCTGAGCTTTCATCCACTGGCCTCCAGCAGAACCTTTACCTTTGCTCTGGTTCCAGTCATCCGCCACTCACTTCCTACTTTCTCATCAGTGCCTAGGCCAGTGAATCACACGGTGGGGGCCCGAGGGGCAGCAAGTGGAAGGAAGAAGGAAAAGAGGTCTCACTTACTGAGCACCCCTCTTGCCAAAGCCTTCACTAAATTACACCAGCAATGCCTCACACACCTCTGTATCTATTTTAAAAGTAACAACAACAAATGTAGCTCTCAAATATCAGAGCTGGTTTTCAGGTCCAGTTGTCCCTGCTGCAGAAACCAGGGCTTCCCTTCTTCCATGCTCCCTCCTTAAAAACCAGGAATGAATTCATGAAGAGAATTGACCTCTGAGTAGTCAAGTTGTGTTTTATAAAGATTTGTAACTGCCTTTCTCTCAAGGCAGCCTAAATAGTGACAAGTGGTTTGGGGAACATAAGCTAAACTAGAGAATCACATAGATTATTTATTCTTAGCAGTTGATGGCAGTGCACTTAGAGTCTAGCAAGCAATTGATTTGATATAACAAAGGGGAGGAAAATTTTAGGAGCAAACAGTGATGTCCTGGTTGTCACTCTTCTATTTCAGTGACAGCACTCATGGAGAGACTACCTCTGCTGAAGACTCCACCCAGGACATTACAGCGGAGCACCACACAAGTGATGATGGTATGCTGTGGGCTGCTGGTCAGTAAGACAGGCCTGATGGTATATATTGTGCATTCAGCCAACTATGCTGTCCAGTGGGCCCTAAGGGGAAGAAAGGAGTTTCTTGTCTCTCCCTCCCTTGGAGGGGTATTCTCAAATATGAAATTGAACCAGAGGAGAATAATACACCTTTTGTAGTCCTTCAGCTTCTTTGCCCCACCTCTTAGCTCCCTATCTAACCTAAATCCAGTAGATATCAGCCCCTAATGCTGCCAGGTTACTGGAAACCAAAGCAAAGCTCATTTGACAACATCAAGCCTGGGGAATAGAGATGCTGGGTGCCAAGAACTCAACAGAAGCCAAGTGAGGGGGGTGGGAATGAGGACACAGAAACCACACGCTTGCGTGCCTGCCAACTGGAAAATGTGACCCCTTCTTTCAAAGTACAGATTTGTGTGCACTGAACAGCCTGTGAGTGTGCATCCAGGGGTGGAATGCTCAGCTGTCATCCTCAACCCTCTCTAGAGTGCACGTGATTTATTAGAGTCTGTCCAGCCAGCACATTTTCCCGGCTTCCAACAGCTCCACACCTCCATTTCTGGATCACTTGGTCTCTGGAAGTCTCAGCAGTTGACAAGGGCCCTCAGAATTTTATGGGCAGAAAAAGAAAATGGCACAGTCTACAGAGCTTTGCTTGCACCCCTGCCTTGCTAGAAATCCTGCAATCTGGAGCCAGCTTTTGAAGGAGGGCAAGATAGGACTTACTGTTTAGATCATGGTGTGAGAAGAATCAGAATGATCTTTATGAGAGAAGTAGGTGTAACTAGAGACTTCAGTAGTCGTTAGAGCTGCCTTGTTCTCACACTGTTAGAGGTTTATCTCTAGCGAGACTGGTGGGGCAGCTGAGAAAAACGAGGTCACGGAGCCAAGCACTGTGCTTGAGGCTGTAGAGAACGAAGACTGGCCTACTGAGACAGGGGTTCTGCAGTGGAATCTTCAGCCAGCCTGTTTAGCAGCAGACTTGCCACCCAGGGCTTTATGGGCATGGGCTTGTTTTTAATCAGCCTTCCTCCCTGCTGTGGTATTTATAGACTAATTGTTCTATGTTTTAGAGAGCCTTCTACTTACTATCCAATCTCTGCTGCAACTTAGAATGGATAAATGATGACATCAATGACTGTATCACATGTCACATGAATGTGAACATCCAGTGCTGGGCACTATTCTAGAGTTTTTCACAGTTATAATTGACTCCTCATAACAACTTCATGAAAAGGGGGACTATTCCTGTCATCCTCATTTTATACGTAAGAGAAACCCACAGAGAATAGTAATACATTGCACTTATAAGCCCTTTTTAACCTCGCAAGTTATTTTCATATGCATTTTCCATATATTGGTTTTAAACTACTTTATGTATTTTACATTCTACTGGGAGGACTGAATAACAAAAATAAATTACCTCTAAAATATGGTGACAATTTGAGTGTTAGGTTGCTGGTGAATTTACTATGTAGTCAGAAAAATACTTAAAAGTATAGTGTGTTAGGCTGGGTGTAGAGGTCAGTGGTGGAGGGTGTGCCTTTGAATGCCCACACGTGAAGCCCTGACTTCAAGCTGCAGTACTGCCTAAAAGAAAGAAAAAGTAAACAATGGATGGTAGACAGTCCACATAAAATGCTGTGGGATCACAAAGAAGTTATCAGGGAAAGCAGTGTCCTTGTGTGTTACTGCAGGCAGAGGAGAGGCGTTGGGCAGACAAGGCCGGTCTGTTAGAGCTTTATGGATCCTGTGCGGCTTATTTTTACACTGAATTATCCTCCCACCACTGTTAGTAGGCTTTTCACCCGGTTTCCTGAGTCTGTAGATCCCAGAAACATGTACTTCATTCTTTCCCACCCTTCCCAGAATGTGAGCCCATAGAAGCCATTGCCAAGTTTGACTACGTAGGCCGGACAGCCCGAGAACTATCTTTCAAGAAGGGAGCATCCCTGCTGCTTTACCAGCGAGCTTCTGATGACTGGTGGGAAGGCCGGCACAATGGTATAGATGGACTCATCCCCCATCAGTACATCGTAGTCCAAGACACGTGAGTCACTGGCACCTTTGGGGGGGGGGGGGGAAGACTAATGCTTCCCCAGAGGGGCCCCAAGGCTTACTGTTCCATGGAGAACACCCTGCCTCTGCCACTCAGCAGAGAATTGTTTTGATCTCCCACTTTCTCTTCTCCCTTTAAATTGCCACTTGATCCATTTGTTTTAGAGGCGTGCCAGCCAGCATTTATATATATGCCTAATGAGTGACAGTATGGACTTTTTAGTCTGGCCATGCATCGTGTCCTTTCGGGGAAGGTCAGGCTGAGAAACCCTCTTGCCTCTCTGGCTTAGCTAGGCTTACTATTGCTGGAGTGAAACACTATGACCAATGCAAGCTGGGCAGGAAAGGGTTAAGTTGGCTTTCCCCTTCCATCACTGAAGGAAGCCAGGCCAGGAACTCAGACAGGGTAGGAGCCTGGAGGCAGGAGCTGATGCAGAGGCCACAGATTACGGATTCCTGGCTTGTTCCTCAAGGCTTGCTCAGCCTGCTTTCTTATGGAACCCAGGACCACCAGCACAGGGCTGGCACCGCCCACAGTGGGCTGGGCCCTCCCCTGTCAATCAGTAATTAAGAAAATATCATACAGTGAATCTGTGGAAGCATTGTCCCAGTTGGGATTCCATCCTTCCAGATAACTCTAGCCTCTGTCAAGCTGACTTAAGACCGGCCAGCACAGCCTTACTCTGTAACCTGGGCTGCTTGTGTCTTTAACTCATAGCAGTCTTCTTGCCTTGCCTCTCAGAGAAGTGCTGACACTATAGGCAGGAGCCATCAGACTTGACTTCTCTTTGTAAACCACGATGTCCGCCCCAGCCTGCTGAGCCGTTGATAGTACTTTCCCACCTGCAAATGAAAACTGACAGGTTACTTCTTAGAAGAGACCTTTTTAGAAAGAAAAGGAAACCTTGTAAAAGAAGCAAAGTAGTAGAGCACGGAGGGAAAAGGATGTCTGTCAGAGAACAAGGGAAACCGGAGTTGGCTCTGGAGGTCTCGCTGGATCGCCTGCCTGTCGGTTCCCACCCTTTGAAGCAATGTCTTCTAGGCAGAAAGTTGTGGACCTTGTGGCCCACATGCACCTGCCGCCCTTTGCCCTGCCTCAGCCCCACACTTCCTAGGTACAGCATTGTCACTGTTTTTTAGAACTCCCCTTACTATTATCTTTTTAAAGGTTGATATCCTGAGTCTGCACCTTCCCAGCCTCTCCTGGGCTTGTTCTGCAGGGAAGTCCCTGTGTTGATAACATCCAAACCTGGTGGCGTCTGTGCATGGACAGGACTCTCCCAAACTTAGCATTATGACTTCACTGCGGGATCCAGAGAAGATGAACTGTGGGAGAAAAGGGGCTCTCTTTTTCATCAGTAGCCAGAGGGGACAGGAGAGCAATGGAGAGACCTGGGACCGTCTTGAATGCTCAGAGCGAGGCTTACATGTGTCCGCCCCATGCCCCATCGCTGGCATCTTCCTGCAGAGCCACTTCAGAGCTGCCTGTCCTTACCAGCAGTGCCCAGAACTTCAGCAGATAAACCGCAACCTGGACCTCACCTCCTTCTCCGGGAGGTGGTCCCATCGTGGCCACCCCACGAAAGCAGCATGGGCCCATAGGCAGATGCTTTGAATCCAGGTGTCCCCTAGCCAAGCTTTTCTGAGGAGCTAAGAATCAAATAGAACTCAGTGAGCTATTTATTTATTTAAGTGACCGTCCGAAGGCCCTCAGGTTCCCTTGCCTCTGCTCACAAAGCTAGCCCCAGGCGGGGGTTGCTGCTGCCTCCGTGCTGTGTGGGGTTATGTGTATGTCCAGGGTGGCCATCTTGCTGGTGTAACACTGCTTTTTGTGTTGTTTTCCCTTCTCCTGCCTGCCTGTCCCTTCTGCCCCAGCGAGGACGGTGTCGTGGAGAGGTCCAGCCCCAAATCTGAGATTGAGGTCATGTCTGAGCCACCTGAAGAAAAGGTGACAGCCAGAACGGGGGCCAGCTGTCCCAGTGGGGGTCATGTAGCTGATATTTATCTTGCAAACATCAACAAGTAAGCGCTGCTTTTCATTTTCTGCTCCCCTAAATGATTCACTCACTCGGCCTCACCCCTAGCCTAACCCCACTCCGCTCTGTGCTGTACGCAGGGCTCCCAGCGCGCGCCCCCAGCCTAACAGTCTTCATGTGTTGTTTGCTGCTGCAAGGTGTGTGGCCAGGCTGAGGAGAGGAGGCTTGTGTGGGTCTGAGGGCAGGCCCCAGCCTCCAACTGCCTGTTATCATCCTGTGGTACTCTGTGTGTTCCACAGTGTCCGTCTGCCCAGACTTTCTGGCAGTGTTAGCCAAACATTTGTCAAAGCTTTGGTCACCTTTGCAACGTGGTTTTGTGCTGTTTCTTCTATTTCCTATCAGTGCCTTCACTTTTCCAATTCTTATTCAAATCGTATTTGATATCTTCTTTGACCCTTGTCTGTCTGAAGATTCAGAGTCTCATATGTCTCCCATCAAGCTAATGTCCCACCACGTGGGCTTACTTAGATGGCATGTGTCTGTTTCTCCCTAGCCTGCATTCATAGCCATGGAGAAGAGAAGAGCACTGAGCCCAAGGGAAGCTTAGCTCTAAGCTCCTAAACCATCCTGTGGTTTCCCTTCGCTCCCTCTCACACTAGCAGAAGTCACTTTCATTTTCTCCTTTGCTTTAGCACTGTGTATTAGACTTCCCTAGCAGTCCTTCTGCAGATCCCCCACCCCCTGTCCGGCAGGCTTACACTCACCCCAGCTTTTATTTTGTGGCCATTAGCAGTATTCTGAGGTTCTAACTCCATCCACACCTGCTGGCTATCTAGAGGGATTCCTCGTTCGCCCGCCCATGAGCTGCCGCCTCCCCAAGAGGCACTCAGGCTATTGGAGAACTAATCTCATCTCAAGGGGCCAGACACCAAGTCCTACAGACCTCTTTCCGCCAGACCCTGGACTGTGGCCCAGTGCCAGGAGGATGACAAGCCCCGGGGCACTCGTGGTGACCGTGGATTGGAGATGATGACGCACAGTTTGTATTCCTCCTGACTTCGGAGGGTGGAGCGATTTGCACTTGGATGCCCTGTTAACCATAGCCTCTGCACACTGAGACTGGAAGGAGAATAAAAGATGCTTATTGTTTTTAAACTGCATGAGGTTGCCAGATCTCTTGGCTTTTTTCCAACCAGACAATAGAGGGGGTTGGGGGACATGGTTCTTTCCTATCTCTTTACCCTCAGGTCCATCTATTCAGTTCACTTACTCAGAATAGTCATAATTTAATTCAGACCACTAAACAAGTTGAGGCTTTTATACTTCCCTCAAGTCTGCTAGGAGGACAAGCTAATAAAAAGTAGTTGCCAGCTAATCACATTTTTTTTCAATATTTACAAGTCTGTGTTAATTACAAGCCTACAATCACAAGGCCACAAGCCTATTAAGCCAGAAACCAAGACTGGGTGTTGAAAGGGAAGTTAAGTGTTTATTTATGCACCTTTATTTTTGTTTTTATGGTGTTGAGGACACAACTGAATGAGTTACATATTCAGACAGAGCACTCCTCTGCCGAGCTACGGCTTCATCCCTGGGTATTAAAGCTCGAGTCAGCATATATTTGAGGCCACATAGTATTACAGAGGAACTATGGAGAACACAGGCTGAAGACAGCGGAAAGATAAGCAATCGATACACGTCTGCTAGAACGTTGAGGTGCTTGCCTTGAACTGCCTGCTTGGTGGTAGCCAGATTCTTACGATGAATTTCCTGGGGGCAGACCATAACCAAACCATGTCAACCTTTCCTAGGCACCAGCCAATCAGTGCGTGAGTGACAGACAGCCCCGGTATGCCTGGCCCTTAGGAGCGAGTGTGCCATTCTGTCTTCCGACTACTTCCACAACAGTTCTCCCATGCAACTTGAGTGTCCTGATTGCCCTAAAGCCCTGTCTCCTCCTGGACCCTCTCACCTGGCTAACTCACCCTCACCCTCCAAGACTCAGTCCAAGCATTACTTATCTGGGGAAGCCTTCCTGACACCCTAAGTTCCTTGAGGCTGAAAAAAAAAAAAAAATGCTCTCATTCTGCACTCTGAAATGGCTTGAGTTGTTGGTGCTCAGTGCTATCTATGCCTGGTTCCTCCTTCAGGCTGACCTTGGAACCGGCATCTCTCTCTTCCTCATCTTCATGGCCCAAATAGAGCCTGGGATGACACACTGCCGCAGCCTCCTAAATCTGCCCTCTCAGCAGTTCTGACTTGTGAGTCAGCCGTCCTTGAATGGAAAAAGGAAATCAGCAGAGTTCTAAGGGCGTGGCATTTCAATTTAATTCCACATCCTATATTACCCATCTGCATTGTGCCAAGCACCAATGCTAGTTACCCAGAGCTCACAGTCTGGCAAGGCAAAAGACCATATGGAAGGCAACGGAAACGCAGTCCCATGCAAGCACTGAGGGGGTGTGGGAGGGGGAAATCTCTCCAGTCTGTAGTTGGAGGCACTAGTGTCTGGAAAACTTGACAGAGGAGGACTTATTTCAGCAGGGCCCTCCTAGACTAAAGAGCATCCTTTTTCTTGTTGAAAATGGCCGCCTTCCAAGGCTAGTCCTACCTAGCAGACACATTCTTGGAGTGGCTGCTGGGCCACACCCTGCCGGACCCAGAAAGACAAAGCAGCTCTCATCTGTAAGCAGGCACAAGAACCTACTTACGGCTTCAGAGATGGCCTCCAATCTTCAGAGTCCTGCCCTCACCACCCGCAGTCCCCAGCTCATCTTCCTCAGTAGACACACGATCAGAGCTACCCAGCTACCATCTGAATTAGCAGCATGATGGCGTCTTAGATGAGGTCCTTTAAAAGCTGGTTTGAAAAATGAAATTAATCAGCATCAGGCAATACCCATATGACTAGGATCCTGCCACACCACATCATTTGAGAGCCTTTTGTGGTATGAAATAAATTGTCCCAGTGTTGGGTGACATAGGGGTTGCCTAAATGCCCTTTCCACCCTAGGAGCAGGCACACAGTGAGCCCTCTGTCTGTGCCAAAAAAGCAGTTCCTTGAAAAATCTTTTCCATGTCTATGAATAAGAAACAGCCTCTTACTAGAGCCCAGATGTTGACAGGCTCGCTATAGAGAGTTGAACAAACCGATCTGGAAACGTCAACTCCTGTTACCAGCAGTGCTCCCCTCCTTGGTGATGGTGAGACTTTCTTACCTGGGGCCTTGGGCTTATGTTCAGGCAGACAGTGGAGTGGGTCTTTTCGTGAATCTTTCTCCCACTAGAAACTTTCTCTTAAACAGGCATTTTTTTTCTGACAGCATCTTGCATGTTTAGAACTCAAAGCTCACAGCCACCAAGTAAGTATGCATCTCACTCTGCCCAGGTTGAGGGGTTGGAAGGGAACAGATCCATAGAGAAAACAAGAGAAGAGTTAGGGTATTCTATTTGACTCTCCTTAGAAGTCCCAGGCACCAGCCTCTGCCCTTCTGTCACAATCCTAGCTCCCTTGGAGCCAGGGCTCCCTGATCAGATGCCGTTTCTGTTTGTTGAAGGCAAAGGAAGCGTCCAGAATCCGGGAGCATCAGAAAAGCATTTCGGAGTGACAGCCATGGGCTGGGCAGTTCTCTGACTGACTCCTCCTCCCCGGGGGTGGGGGCTAGCTGCCGTCCATCCTCCCAGCCCATCATGAGCCAGAACCTCCCCAAGGAAGGGCCAGATAAGTGTTCCATCAGCGGCCATGGCAGCCTCAACTCTATCAGCCGCCACTCGTCTTTGAAGAGCAGGATGGACAGTCCACAGATTCGGAAGACCGCCACGGCAGGAAGGTCAAAAAGCTTCAA
>JADRCD010234673.1:0-24220 GCA_019843815.1 Montemys delectorum
CTCTGCTACATATGAGGCTGGAGCCATAGGTCCCTCCATGGTTCCCCCTTTGGTGGGTAGTTTAGACCCTGGGTGCTCTGGGAGTACTGGCTGGTTCATATTGTTGTTCCTCCTATGGGGCTGTGTACTGGCTGGTTTTGTGTGTCAACTTGACACAGACTGGAGTTATCACAGAGAAGTGAGCTTCAGTTGGGGAAGTGCCTCCATGAGATCCAGCTCATGGGGCATTTTCTCAATTAGTGATCAAGGGGGTAGGGCCCCTTGTGGGTGGTGCCATCCCTGGGCTGGATGTCTTGGGTTCTATAAGAGAGCAGGCTGAGCAAACTATGGGAAGCAAGCCAGCAAGGAACATTTCTCCATGGCCTCTTCGTCAGCTCCTGCTTCCTGACCTGCTTGAGTTCCAGTCCTGACTTCCTCTGGTGATCAACAGCCATGTGGAAGTAAGCTGAATAAAAACTTGCTTCTTGGTCATGATGTTTGTACAGGAATAGAAACCTTGACTAAGACAGGCTGCAAACCCCTTCAGCTCCTTGAGTTCTTTCTCTAGCTCCTCTATTGGGGACTTTGCGTTCAGTCCAACGGATGGCTGTGAGCATCCACTTCTTTATTAGTCAGGCATTGGCAGAGCCTCTCTGGAGTCAGCTATATCAGGCTTCTGTCAGCCAGAACTTGTTGGAATCCACAATAGTGTCTGGGTTTGTAACTGTATAGGAGATGGATCTCTAGGTTGGACAGTCACTGGATGGCTTTTTCTAAAGTTTCTGCCCCAAAATTTGTCTCTGTATTTCCTACCATGGGTATTTTGATCCCCATTCTAAGACGGACCAAAGTATCCAGAGTGCATTCCATGTGTGTCCTTTTATGATAGTGTTAACTTACTCAGGATGATATTTTCTAGTTCGATCCATTTGCCTACAAATTTCATGAATTCATTGTTTTTAATAGCTGAGTGGTGCTCCATTGTGTAAATGTATCACATTTTCTGTATCCATTCCTCTGTTGAGGGATATCTGTGTCTTTTCCAGCTCCTGGCTATTATAAATAAGGCTGCTATGAACATAGTAGAGCATGTGTCCTTATTACATGTTGGCACATCTTCTGGTTATATGCCCAGAAGTGGTATAGCTGGGTTCTCAGGTAGTACTATGTCCAGTTTTTGGGAGTACCACCAAACTTATTTCCAGAGTAGCGTACCAACTTGCAATCCCACCAGCAATGTTGGGAATGTTCCTCTTTCTCCACATCCTTGCCAGCATCTGCTGTCACGTGAGTTTTTGATCTTAGCCATTCTGACTGGTATGAGGTGAATGAAATCTCAGTACTGTTTTGATTTACATTTCCCTGATGACTAAGGATGTTGAACATTTCTTTAGGTGCTTCTCATCCATTTGGTATTCCTCAGTTGAGAATTCTTTGTTTAACTCTGTACCTCATTTTAAAGAGAGTTATTTGGTTCACTGGAGTCTAACTTCTTGAGTTCTTTATATATATTGGATATTAGTGCTCTATTGTATATAGGGTTGGTAAAGATCTTTTCCCAATCTGTTGGTTGCTGTTTTGTCCTATTGACAGTGCCCTTTGCCTCAAAAGACATAAATATCTCTTATGCTTGTGGATTGGTAGGATTAATATAGTAAAAATGGCCATCTTGCTGAGAGCAATCTACATAATGAATGCAATCCCCATCAAAATTCCAACTCAATTCTTCATAGAGTTAGAAATAGTAATTTCCAAATTCATCTGGAATAACAAAAAACCCAGGATAGCTAAAACTATTCTCAACAATAGAAGAACTTCTGGAGAAATCACTATCCTTGATCTCAAGTAATTGTGATAAAAACTGCATGGTATTGGTACAATGAAAGGCAGATAGATCAGTGGAATAGAATTGAAGTCCCAGAAATGATCCCACACCCTTATAGTCACTTGACCTTTGATAAAGGAGCTAAAAGCATCCAATGGAAAAAAGACAGCATTTTCAACAAATGGTCCTGGCTCAACTGGCAGTTAGCATGTAGAAAAATGCAAATCATCCATTCTTATCTCCTTGTACAAAGCTGAAGTCCAAGTGGATCAAGGACCTCCACATAAAACCAGACACACTGAAGCTAGTAGAAAAGAAAGTAGGGAAGAGCCTTGAGCACATGGGCACAGGGAAAAATTTCCTGAACAGAACACCAATGGCTTGTGCTGTAAGATCAAGAATCAACAAATGGGACCTCATAAAATTTACATTTACTTTTAAAATATTTTATTTACTTTGTGTGTGTGTGTGTGTGTGTGTGTGTGTGTGTGTGTGTGTGTGTGTTTAGTGATAATGTTTGTCTGGCTTATGTGGAAACCTAAGGACAACTGTGTAAAGTCAGTTCTCTCGTTTCTCCGTTACACAGATTCCAGGCATCAAATCAATTTGTTGGGTGGTCATGTTTATCTATTTAGTCATTTAGATGGATTTATTTTTATTTGTTTGCTTGGAGACATAATTTCACTAAGTAAGGCAAACTGACTTAGAACTCATTCTGTAGCACAAACAGGCCCTACACATGTGATTCTATAGAGATTCCTCCTAAATAGTTGAAATTATAGGCTTGTACCACCAGATCTGATAGCACATTTTTCTTTAATTAATAATTGGACTGGTGTAAGAAGCAATAATCAACACGGAAGTCTTTTTTACCCCCCACTGGTTTCTTTATTTCTTGATTCAAAACTGGGGGTATGTCTCCATGTCAAATTTCTTAAGTCTTTTTGTTTATAACTGAGTGAGTCATCTCAGCAACTAGGTCTCTATCTTAAGTCCTGCTTGCATGCATCTAGTTACATCAACTCTATACAAGAGCTGATTTTTGGCCCCTATAATGAGGGTCATATTTTGATGTGGTTTGGAGTGGAATGCCCATTATTTATTTTACTGCCAGTCTATTGATTGGCCACTGTTTCATTCGTAACTTGGGAAGCACACGGTACCATGCTAATCTTTTACCTCACATACTTACATCTTCTCTAAGCCTCGCCTGGAAAACCAACAGCTCTCATGCTGCTTTTCTTTCTAGACTAAGTAAGATCACGACCTCTAAAAGCTTCTTTGACTTTATATTTTCAGGAAACAAGTATGAAAGTCACTCTTGGTTTAAGATATTCCTCAACATGTGCTACCTTGCCTCGCAAAAGATGAGAAAAATAGTTTTGAAGTTTATTCATGCTTTAGAAATCTTCGGTTTTAAATTATGTGGCTCTTCACAGATATAGTATCCCACAAAAGTACACTAAACTCAAAAGTAACACAGAAGAAAAGAAATGTTTAAAACCACTGACAATAATAATGGACAGGAGAAATATTTTAGGGGACTGTCTCCAACTGTTACTATTTCATCTCTACTGAGAAGCTCACATTCAGAAATAGATTGAAAAGATTTTGGCAATTGAGCTCTTGAACAGAAACAGTTCATGGATTCCTTAGTGGGAGAACAGGAAACACATCACTAAATCTTTCTTAGGCTTGCAAGCACGTTAATGAGTTCTGAGCTCTGGTTCTGATTAGTATAAAGCTCTCATTGAATTAAACGTGCTTCATTTTTCCTAGTGGTGGTGGAGGGTAGACTGAGAAAGTTTACAGAAGGATCCTTTTTTTATAGGTCAGGAAAGACAGGTTGCACTCGGTTCTATAAGTCTCACAGGAATGAACCCCTGTGACATCTCAGGACCACCTATTTTGTTCCACAAAATGTTTCATTTTCATACATAAAGTCATTATTTGTGCAAAGTTCTTTTATAACTTTTCTATGTATTTCTACTAAATGACAAATGACAATTTTCCAAGCAAATTGGTCTCTCTCAAGTAACTAAGAGAATAAGGGTATTTTTAACACCTAGAAGGTATAAATTTGCTTATTTACACTCTCTGTCCATGAAGAAGCTGAAACTGAGTTTTACTACTTAGAGCCATATAATTATAAGAGTTCTGGCCCATGAAACACCATTATGTTGTCTCTGAGCCTTTGTATATTATTTCTTGAACCTGCCATGTGGCAGTAAGAACTGTAGCAGCCAGACTGAAGAGAGAACAAACAGCATGATGGTAGAGAAGTTTTGTGATATACTAAATTTTGGTTGGGAATGAATACTTTTCCTAGCTACAGAATAGTTATACATATAAACATGATAACTTATATGTGTAAACATGTAATACTTATATATTATGTATATATACATATATATGTATATATATACATAAATGTGGTAACAGAAATAATTGGATGATCTGTTCATAATTTTTACTGCTTGAGTATTGTGTCTTCAAAGCACAGAGTAGACTCTTAGAAAAAATAAGATCTTGTAGACCTGTATAGTCTCTTTGCCAAACTCTACAATGTAATTTACCAGTATATATTTTAAGAAAAATCCCTTATACTAGACAAAAGACTTAGCATCTGGTGTTACTTATTCTGCCCTCTCACAAAGCATCAGACCTAATCAGGCTGCAGGATGACTATATGTTAAGATTTGATGATTTTATAAAACTATTTGAGAAAGAACAAAGGTGTACATGACTTTATAACATCTCCCCCAAAATTTGACAGAAGTAGACAATTTCATGCACATGCCAGCATATGGTCACTGTATATGTTACATATAACTCTATCTTGATAATGTAATATATCACCTCCACTCAGAGCATAAGCTCATGTTTATTCTACTGCTGACTGGGTAACAGAACTACCCTGAGAGAAATTATTCAAGTCTATGTCAACTAAGGAGAATCGCAAGGCAAGGTTCTCCTTCCCTGCATTATCTGAAAAAAAAAAAAAAAGAAGTGGGGAGCCGAAGAAATGAGTGGGTAAATTTCATCTACAACAGAGCTCATACTGGTTTTTGCATCTAAAGTGTCAGTGTGTCCATGGAAAGACTAAGTGATGGCTTCCAATGGTTTGTAGGACATTTGCATTCTTGCACACTGACACAGATCCACAATGAAATGAGGATGAGTACAGACACATTGGGTTCTCTTGCCATGCATATGTGAATTAGTACAGACACAGAGCAGCCCCTTGGATGCTGTGGGTTCAAGTTCCACTGGGTACTAACGAACATGCCTTAGAACTTCTCCTCATTAGCCTTCAACTCATCTCTCCATTTCTGAAAATTTTCCACTGCACCATCCAAGTTCAATTAATATTAAAACATGAAGGATTCACTGTTTTCTGAAAAAGTCAGCAAACTGTATCATCATCGGTATTTTCAATAATGCATTACACAATGACCTTCTTTCACAAAAAATTCATTTACCAACTAAAGTGCCAGATTCTGAAACTAGCTATATATCCTTAAGAGATCATCCACAAAGATATTTTAGACAAGCCTCAGATCCCCAGAAAGCTGTCACATTTAATGTTGGTGAGACATGTGTTCCCCACAATACAAAAGGAAGTCCATGTTAAATAAAGACTTTCTCACCCAGCAGAGAAAACAATAAGTCATGGCAACTTCAATTATGGGTAATGAAAACAGCTCACATGTACAGAACATTATAGAACTGAAAATGGTTTACATATACATTGCCTCCTATAAACTATCATTATTTTAATCATTGTTTTGCCAGACAGCTACAAAACAGGGGTCCTCGGGGGTATTTTACTGCTTGTCAGCCTAAAGAGGCAATGATTTGTGACAGCTGGTCACATTACCAGCAGAGAGAGATAACAAAGATTGTGCTGAATTTTCAATTTCTTTGTCAGAAGACAAGACCCTTCATTCTGTGTCCAAGCAAAGTTTGTATAAATGGTCAGCAGCTCCAGGGGAGGAAACCTTCAAATTACTAGTTAAGCTGCACAACAGACCACCTGTGGCTTATATTTCAATTAATGTAGTTTTAAGGCATCTAGCTAAATAAGGTGTTCTCTCCCATCATCCAGGGATAATTTTTTAGGCTCATTAAAGTGCTGGCACATTTGATGATTAGGTGTGATTCTGAAGACATTATTTTTTAGATTAAAATGTAAAAGATAGTTCTACAAGAGTCAAGTATGAAGAGAAGGCTGTATCAATCTAGGTGAATTCGAAGTTGGGAAGGATAGTTAAGAGGGTAATAAAATGTCTCCAGGTGTAGAAAAATTTACAGGCTTGCTTTCAAGATAAGAGATTCATACTGTCTTCTGAACACTTGCAAGCAATATGAAGAACATACCTCAGTTGTTTTCTTTGCATTTCTTGATATTAATATTTATTGAAAGAAAGAAGGAAATAGAATATCCACAAAATTTATCGCCCTAGCATTCAGTGAAATCAACTTAATTCAGTCATCAAATTTTTCTCGTCTTCACGTTTTATCCCTCCAAAATTTATCTTTGTAAATGTTGCTTTATTGTTCTCTTTGCAGAAACATAAAGAATTGAAACTAATTCTTAAGGATCATGTATATTGTTAGGAAAGAGTAAAGATCATATTAAATTATAAAATTGATTTTACAAATTTTTATAGCTTTTGATCTTTCTTTGAAGCATTGATAATATATTTATTCCTTTAACAAATATGTTTGTTTGAGAGTCTTTCATCTAACCTTTATGCTCTTATACACTGTAGACTTATAGAGTAAATAAAGACAGATAAGCACATGTACTTTGGAAAATTGGATGTTAGTATCATAATGATAGCTGAAGAACAGTGAAGGATGGCCATGTTCCCTATAAAGTACAATGGATGAAAGTGGTACCTGGATTTCACATTGAATATTCACTATAAACTTGTGTAAGAAATCTTTACATTTTATTTTATGTGATATTTTATGAAATTTAGCATTTGTTTATAATAATTATAAAACAAATATGCTCATTTAGCAGGTTTTCTCAGAATATGTTGGTATTAAAATAACTCTTATGCAACATTAAATATAATTATACCATCCATTTACTTAAATATTTAAACACTATGTAAACAATTAACCACTCCTAGAAACAGTAGTTTCTTACTTTATTCTTTAACAGTTATTTTCTGAAATAATTTGAAACGATTTCTTCTTTCCAATTAATTGCTAAACTGTCATCTATCTATTTGGGAATATTCTGTTACATTTTAATATTGAAAATAAAATTGATTTATACGTTTTTATTATCTAAGTAAGTGTTTTACAAATATAACTAGTTATTTTTATATTTACTTAATTGTGTGCATGTGTGTGCATGTGTGTATGCCATCATACAAATGGGTAGGTCATGAAGCAAACTGTAGATATTAGTTCTCTCCTTATACCATGTGGAAACTAGATAGTAAACTCAGGATGCTACACTGAGAGGCAACAGTCATCACCAGTAAGAGACATATTGCTAGCTATGAAATATAAAATCTGATATTTTATTACTAATAGAGATGTTTCTGTAGCAGAAATGTGTATGGTTGCAAATCTGTTAGTTTGAAACTACAATAGAAACATCCAGAGAATTCCCCAGAGGTATCTTGATACCTGTCACCAGTGAAAGGGTAATTTTTAGGGTAGCAGGTTTGGGAGAGTGAGTTAAAAATACTCATTTTTAACACATTGCAAAAAGAACAGATTCAGATAATATCTTTTAGTGCGAAAACCTTTGTTTAATTCTTGTTTTCCTATTGTCTTATACCAGGACTGAATTTAAGAAGACCCAGTTTGAATTATCACCATATGAGTTATTTAAACACTTCAAACAACCACCTACCACTACCTTTCTAATAGTAAGATTAGAATATTTAAGAGAAAAGAGCTACGTGTTTATAGACATGAAGAAAGGCAGTAGGAGAGCACCTATGGAATTGTTTGCTGTGGATCTTATTCTTTCTTTCAGTGCAGCATTAATTGGCTTCCAGACCCAAAGAACACTTGAGTTTCAGAATCCTGTCTCTCTCACAATAACCTCATCATCTTCTAGACACTAGAAGGGAATTCTACATTAGCCTCTAAGCCCAGAAGCCTGGGGGTGAGGTAGAAGGGCATGCTTCCTGCACCACATCCAGTGCTGCAAGGCAAACATTCCCTTGGCTTATAATTACAATAGACATAGAATAAAAAAACTAGAAAATTATGTTATATATGTATTACAGGTTTCAAATTGAGACTAGAATTGTAAATGGATCTTAGTGACTTTAGACTGTAGGGTAGGGACATATAAACAACATGAAAACTATTTGCACTGAGAATTGCAAGAATGATGTTGTAGGGAAATGTCATAGTTGCTTTTATCTACAAACAAAAATTTAGGTCCATCTCCTAATAGTACTCATTACAGTACTATTCAAGGGCAACTAATTTGTTTACTTGTTTTTAATCTCTCTGGTAAATAAAAACTCAAGTAGCATGTAAGGCAGACCTATCAGAATTACACTCAAGTTCTCAAAAGACTTTAAAAGCCAGAGAAAGCATGAACAAATATCTTGCAGACCCTAATAGACAACAAGTGTCAGTCCAGACTACTATCCCCAATAAAAAATTTTCATCAGCAAAGTTGGAGAAAACAAGATATTACACACATGTACACACACAAAGAGAAATACACCAAAATATGAAACAATTTTTGTTCATAAATTCAGCCTTACAGAAAATATTACAAGGAAAATTCCAACCCTGAGATGATAACTACAACCTAGAAAACACAGGAAATAAATAATTCACATCAGGAAAAAAATCAAATCTCTCTCCCCCACCTCTCTCTGTCAACATCAAAATGACAGAAAATAGCAATCATTGGTAATTAATCTCTCAAACATCAATTGCCTCAATTACCCAATAAAAGACCCAGTCTAACAGAATGAGTGTGAAAAAGTAATCCATCATTGTGTGCCAAGGACAAGCCTTGGCTTGCAAGCATCCACCTCAAGGAGCTGAAGGGGTTTGCAGCCCAATAGGAAGAACAACAATATCAACCAACCAGAGCCCCAGTACCAGAGCTCCCAGCGACTAAACCAAAAGAGTACACATGGAACAACCCATGACTCCATGCATATGTAGCAGAGGATGGTCTTGTCAGGAATCAATGGGAAGAGCGGTTCTTGGTCCTGAGAATGCTTTATGCCCCAGTGTAAGGGGAGACAGGAGTGGGTAGGTGGGTATGTGTGAGCACTCTCATAGAAGCAGGGAGGTGGAGGTTTGGATAGGGGGTGTCTGGAGGGGAAACCAGGAAAATGGATAACATTTGAAATGTAAATAAATAAAATATCCAATAAAAAAAGAGAGAAGGCATCTCTAGGAAGAGTGAAACATATGACTGGAAGTCAAGTTGTGGGTTACAAGCTGATGGCCTGTGTTCTGCTCCAGATAGCTTTCACTTACTCTTCTTAAAACTATCTGAATAGCACATCTCTTGCAGATCAAAAGCCCAACCAGTTTTTACATATCAATTCAGTTATTATCCCAGATTCCTATTTGATTTTTTCCATGAATCATCATCCCATGACCCCAGTCCTTTTATTCTTATTTTAAAAAATCAGCAAATACATTTCTTTTAACATTGCAAAGGAATTCTGGGGCTGGAGAGATGGCTCAGTGGTTAAGAGCACTGTCTGCTCTTCCAGAGGTCCTGAGCTCAATTCCCAGCAACCACATGGTGGCTCACAATCATCTGTAATGGGATCCGATACCTTCTTCTGGTGTGTCTGAAGACAAAGACAGTATCCTTACATATATAAAACAAATAGATAAGTCTTTAAAAAAAAAAAGAATTCTAAGATATGCCTACCTTTGTTAACCATAGACAATAAGGTAGCTGGGTGAGACTGCGCACTGAAATTACCATTCATACCTCATACTGGCCTGAGCTTGGACCTAAACTCCCTTGGTTTCAGGCTGACCCTGAATTCAGTAATCTGCTCATCTTTGTAAGCATAAACAAAAAACTTGGTCGAGTGAGATCACCACTCCCTAAATCTTTATATTTCCTTCCTTAGTACCTTTCTTACAAGCAAGCTCCATACACAGTTGCCTCTGTTTTTCTAGGTCAGTGAAGCCCCTCCTGTAATTCATATTGTATCCCTGTATTTTGCATAGTTGAGAAATTATGTATTTTTGAACTCATGTTTTCAGTATGCTTTCCCACAGCCATAAAGGCTGTCTTGAAGGTCACAGCATTCCATCCGTCTGCTGAGATATCATACACACTCTTGCCTCCCAGACTTGTGCTGTTTTTGATAATCATGGAGTCTTAAAGCTCATCAAAGAGGACATTCCTTGAAGGAGGAATCTGAAACTATGCACACTATTATATAAACAAGCCTAATGTTTACAGCAACCATCAATACTGAGCAGGCCTACAACATGCTGGCTCTGTTCCAGGGGAGGTAACTATGTCATCCTTTCCCTACTGTAGCCAAGAAGGAACTGGCAATTCTACTGCACATGAGACATCTCAGCAACAAAAATTAGACAGCAATAAATCTTTCTGAATTCTGGCTAGCTGGTTCAATGCAACTGCTGTGGCTCAAACTCCTCTCCAAGCTTACTAATTCAATCTGCCTTCTCTCACCTTGTCACTGAATTTCTCTACTTGGCCTTAAACTAACACTGGTAATTTGTTCTACTCTTCTGGCTCCTTCTCATTCTCTGGCTTCAACTTCCTCTGCTGACATACACTGAATTCCACGAACTCACTAACAAAGTGAACGCCACTGTAATGCACTTATTGCACTGACTACCAACTGACTGACTCCCTTACCCTCTATGCTGTCCTCCTGAGAGCTAGGCATATCCTATCTCTGACCCATTCTGTCAAATCTTTCTCTGATTTGTCACTTTGATCTTGCTCTCAATTAGATGTCATTCAAACATGACTACTTCCTTCTACAAACTAATTTTACTTTAAAGGTGTATATTAAGGTTATGTCTGTACTCCAGCCAAAGGGATTAAGGATGTGTACTCCAGCCAGATTGGCCGTGTTGCTGGAGTAACATATACATACTGCTGCTAACCAGTTGATACTTCACATTCATTGCCTCTAAACTTGACAATACTTGTACAAGTTGAGAAGGAGTAAAGATGCATGCCTGTGTGCATATAGGGAACAAAATGCAAGCCATGTTTAGACCTGTGGGGAGCTGTCCTAAGATCCCGCCCATTTCCTGTTCCAGCTTGTGGTAAACAACTTTCCAGCCTTAAGCCAAGTCTCTTTACCCGCTGAGGCAGAATGGCCACCGGAGCAGAATGCTAATTGAGTTCTTGCAAAAGCACCAATCAGGTTGAGCACTTAGTCGGTTCAGCTATTTAAGCAGCACCCAGCTTGGGCTCAGGGTCTACCTCGCTTCAGCAAATGTAGGGGCTCCCAATAAAGTGTGATTGAGAAGAATCCTGTTGCCCCGTCTTCCTTGCTGGCGAGGCGGGCGCGACATAGACCCATCAATCAGTCCCTGTCTGAAAGTCTGTCTACATGATTCTGCCTCACTGCCATAGAGATGAATGGAATGAACTTGGATTAGAGAAGGAAAGCAAGAGAGGGAAAACATATGGAAAATAGAAACAGATTACATAAGTGGATTAGCAAGTTAGTAAGACATAAATAAAAACTAAGTGTTGGAAGAAAATAGCTGGAAGAATGAGGGAGACAAGTATCATGTCCACAATTTAAATGATTTTTTCTGTCAACACAGGGGATAGAGATATGAGGTGAGACATTTAAGAAGAGAATGGGAGAAAGTAATGGAGAAAATTATAAGAATTGAAAACATACACAGAAAAAGAGAAACAATCCAGCTCAAAAGGATGAAGCAGGAAGAGAAAAACATTAAAATGTAAGTAAAACTCAAGTAACATGACCCAATCAGAGTTGCATTCATGTATCAAGGAACGTGTATGTGTATATGCACATATATTTATGAGACAACAACTAATGAAAAAGAGGAAACAAAACTATATGACAGGATAAGGGTGGATAAAAATGTGAGGGAAATTATGCAATTATACTATAATCCCCTCAAAAACACAGTTTGAAATGGTAAATACGAAAACAATGAGTTAAGGGATGTTGACAAAAAAGTAACCAATTTCAAGTCAAATAAAAATAAATTATGATAAAGATATTATATACATAAACATATAGGAGTACACTATGAATTTTAACTTCTGGATTAAAAAAAATATATAACTTTAATAGTTATTATGAAAAGATTTGGAGCCATCTCTTGAATTATATGTACTCTAAGGTTCACAAGCTACTTTGATAAAATACAATGAGTTTTGCTGGTTGTGAGTGATAGTAACAGGAAAGACCTAACCATTGTGAAGAACAGATTATACCTTGTAGCAAGTTACAAGAACACTTGAGAAAATTCTGAAGTCAAAGTTCTCAATGAAAGAAAAACATCAAGATCCCTTTGCTGGCAAATTTACATCTTTGTATATATAAGATGCATTAAACACATAGTGGGACAGCTCATTTCCAAGCATTCTCAATTTGATATCATATAACACAGCTTCCAAAAAATGGCAGGTACAAATACCTCTAGGTAAATAACTTAATTTCGTACTGTCTAGTCTAGATTACTTTAAAAGAATGACCAGAGTAGCCTGAAGAGGTGACTTATACCTGTGATTACAGTGTTTTAGATGTTAAGGAAGGAAGATCAAAAGATTATTGCCAGACTGGACTACACAAGGAGGCCACATGTATAAATTAAGAGAGAGGAGAGTGATTCTAGGAATTAAACTAGCTCTAGTAATTTCCTTCAAAGATGTTTTGGCTGCAACAAACAAATAAACAAAATCCTAAACTGAAGCACAAAGAAGTTAATTCACTAAAAGTGGAGGCAGCCTTTTCCTATGTCAGCGGCCCTTAGTATTGTCTTTTGAGTAATAACATTATGCTTAAGTGAAAGAGAAACACCCTGTGCTATATAGCTAGAACCAATTCT
This sequence comes from Montemys delectorum, assembly GCA_019843815.1. Lineage (NCBI taxonomy): Eukaryota > Metazoa > Chordata > Mammalia > Rodentia > Muridae > Montemys > Montemys delectorum. Next base: position 12,860 of record JADRCD010234673.1, read on the forward strand.
TTTGAGAGATATAAATAATTCTGTCAATAATGAAGGGTTATTATTATTTTATGTCATTAAGGTTTTAAAATAATCATGCATATTTGAAATAAAAACAATTTGTATGTGATATATTTATAAAAGGAGAGACATTTTCAGTTGAATTGATTTTTCTTTGATTTTTAATTGCTAATATTCATGGCTGATACCCAAGAAAGTTATACTATATTGGCAGTCCTTGTTTCCACTAAAGTTGTATGTATGTTAATACATTTCTCTAGTCAGACATGCATACACAAACATACACACACACACACACACACACATTCATGTACATGTGAGGGCACACACATAGACTCTCTCTCTCGCTCTCTCTCTCTCTCTCTCTCACACACACACACTCATGTACATGTGAGGGCACACACATAGGCTCTCTCTCTCTCTCTCTCTCTCTCTCACACACACACACACACATACACACACATATACACACACACAACTTGTTTAAAATATTTCTTAAAATAATACAGGACTTAAGGTTAAGAATTCTTTGACACTGTTTTTAACTATATACCCAATTTTGAAATGTTGACTAAAATTTTTGCTTCAGATGCACAAATCCTCCAGATCTATAGCATAGTTAGAATTATACCTGATAATTCATAGTGTCTTCTCTGTGGTACAAAACAGAGAGTTTAGGATGAATTTCTCGACTTTCAGCCATATACTTCTCAAAGTTTATATCTGCCTGGTTTACTTTTTTATATTGAATATTCAAGTTTTTCTAAGTAGAATAATTTCATAAAAGTATAGCAGTTTTTACTTTTAAGAAGGTATATTTCATTAAATTCACAATGCTGAATTCTTAAACAGACCCAGGATTCCATATTCTTCATTGACAATCAAATATCACACAAGCAAGCATGTCATTCACAAGGGTTAGTAATAAGTAATACTGATACATTTTGTGAGTATGTAAGTTGGAAATATACATTTCAGTGAAAGTTTATGTCAGGAGTATTTATGTTAGACTTACAGATTTGGGAAGTCTCCCAGAGCTGAGTGCTTGAAGAGACAAAGAATTCTCAGTGAACAGGCATTACCTGGAAAAAAATAATTAGATAAAAATAACTGAAAAAGTATTTGCAGGATGTTTCATGTGGTGAAAGAAAAACCCTGGAAGACAAAGACATTTCTCTTTTTGAAATATATATATTGAGGGGAGGGATTTCAAAAGTCGAAAAGGTAATGCCTGGGTTTAGTCATTTATTGAATTCATGTAGTTGAAGTCATGGAATGAATATAATCATGGAATGCCAAGATCAGGTTTGGGATTTATAAATATCATTCTGGCCATGAATGTACAAGGCAAGAAAAAAAGATGACAATATTGCTAATGCAGCCATGGCTAGGCTTGATGGCTGACTGAAAGCAAACACAAAAAAAACTGATGAATCCAGCAGCTGTGCAGGAAAGGGGAGTGAACAGTGAAGAGAAGACAGGAAGGCAGGTGAAGAAATGTACATGAAAACTGGGTGACTCATTCTGTGGTCAAAGCAGTTTGGAATAACAACCATCAGGAGGGCAGTCTAAAGTCTAGATCTGGAGGAAATCAAGCAACAAGTTTTAAGACTTGCTTGTACTTATAGGCTTTCTGTAGAGAGTAGAGTAGGTAAATGGTAAGTGTATGTGAAACATTAAAACAGGAATTGTTTAAGATAATAACAAGTAGCCTTCCTCAGGGAGGTGGAAGTGAAAGGTGGAAGGAATGGGAGTATAGCTATAAAGATTGTATATCCATCCTATGGCAAGGAAAATGATAAGTTCTGATTGTCTACAATTGGAAAAAGAATATTACCTTGAGAATGCTTAGTTCAGAGGCATCATTTTAGAGAGTTTGGAAGTGCGTACCATGCACATCTGATACTCAGGCTGTACTCAGTCAGAAGGCTTTTGTCTCAGTCCCATAGTAACTCTTGTGCTCTTCAATATATCGAAAAATAGCTAGAATATGACAGTCAGTGTGCAAAGAACACAGTAGAACATAGACAGACAAGGCTTTGCCTGGTTGAGCTTCTAAAGAGGAAACAGATTGTAGAAAAAAAAAAATTATGATTTTACCCAGTGAGAAAATGGCAAGTGTGTAGGCTACTTTAGCATATCACTGTTATCTTCTTGAATTAGCTCTCTGCTATGTATATTTTTAACCATTAGTAAACTAGCTCTTAAGTCCACAGTAGTATTAATCTACGTGTATTTAGGTTTAGAATACACAAAATGTATTTAAAATTTATAAATTTTCTTAAATCAGAATTAAAAAATATAACTGTGCTAAATTTTTTTTTCTGTTAAAAGATGTCAAGAAATTTAAAAGGCTGAAGAGAAGACACATCTGTAGCTGCACAAGCATGGGGACCACAATCCAGATCCTAAAATCCACACTGTCATCCATGTAGTCCATAAACCCCTGTAAGATAACTCTGAGGGATCATACATTTTCTTTTGACTTCACAAGCATGTAGATATGTACCTACACACATGCTTCACACTCTTGCACAGACACACTGACACAAAGAAAGAATATTTATAAAATTTTAAGATACACTGTCATTTTGAAAGGTTAGAAAGGTTTATTAGGGAAATAAAGATGAGATATAATCTTGAATAGGTAAATTGTGAAGGGTCTGAAATTCCTACCTTGATGTCTTTAAGTCCTTGGATTCCTGTCAAGGGAGAGTTCAGTTCTTATGTGATGAGTAAGCCAAAATATATGAAACACATGACTCTTGAATTAACAATGGTCACACTTTAAGCCATGTAGTATGAACACTCAGCTACAGAAAAGTTTTCTTAAGAACTAAACACACATGACCTGAACACACATAAGTGTGTGTGTGTGTGTGTCTGTATGTGTGTATGTATGTGTGTATGTGTGTGTATATGTATGTATATATATATATAATATATTTGTGTATATATTATATAAATTTATATAAGTATATATAAACATATGATATATTATATATATTTATATATAAATATACATTTATATATAAAATACATAAGTGTATATAATTATATATAAATTTGTATATATTATATATTTTATATAATATATATCAAACATTGTTACTTTAGAATAGAAATAAACACTAAAAGGATTTCAAATGAATCTATAACAAAGAGTGAAAGAAACATAAAAGTCTATTATACCACAAAATAGAGCCTTTGGGTTAGAATAATACTTGAATAAATGTTTGAATGCAAGTGTTAACAAAGGAAACACACTAGCCAATGTAAATGGATAGAGAACTGAATAAACCTGCGTCTAAATCATTTCAGCTCATTCTTTGTCCTAGAAACCTGTAGGTAAAGTTTGCATACCATTGTGTGAGATGTACTCCCCCAAAACCACCTGTCTGCAATACAAAAATTAACAGAAATAAAGTTTTACAAAATGAGCAATGGCTCTTAATGTTTTATATGTGACCCCTGTGTAAGGGCCATTTGGAGCCTAAATAGTTTGTGAGACACAGAATGAGAACTACTGTCATAGAAGGACTGGACATTCCATAGCATAGAAAAGTAACAGGCTGTGGCCAACTTCCAGGGAGCAAGAAAAGGAGAAAATGTGAAACAAATATTCACTGATGAAGATAATATCATGGAAGAGGTTTGAAGAGTGACAAAATGTATGAAGTAGAACAGCTCTGGTCAGAGCAAGAGTTTCAGAAGACAAGACCAGCAGGGAGTGAAGGGAAAGCTTCTAGGATCATTGGGGCTCAAATGCTGCACATAGATTATTTCCTGTTCTTTTATATTTCCAGTGGTGATAAAAGAAAAAAAATATTAAATAAAAGTTGAATAAAATGAAAGCAAATATTATAATGATTCATACTGTCCTTCCTTTCATTCTTTCTTCCCATCTTAGAGAGAAAATCCACTACCTATTAGAATCCCTTGATGTTTACAACACTCCAGCCAGTGTTTATCTCAGTACTTGGGCTACTGGAAGTCAGCAACTCAATGCTCACTTTTCTGTCGCATGTATTTGTAACATTGCAGAAATTGTCACATGTACTCCTGCCACTTTGCTGAAATCTTTGCCTCTATCTACACAGCTTCAAAACAGTGCCACTGGGGAATTAGTGTGGGCATGCAGTGTCTTTGCAGAGGTTTGTGTCCTTTGTTTGTTTTTTTCCTTTTTTTCTTAATGATGCAAATATGGAACAGATCTTCTACTTTCAAAATTATCCCTGAGGATATTTTACTGAAAGTTTTGCTTTTGTATATTGTAAGTTGCCCACCCCACCTCGACTCCGGGCTCCAGTAATAGAATCCTTCCTTCTCATCCTTGATTATTTCACATGAGATGGAGTTCTCTGGTACATTGGCAACTTTCACCAATTCAGTTTTTGCTTCAGTCAGGAGCAGATCTGCTGGTTTGTAATGATCAAATGATAGAATGTTTCAGTGGCTTGAAGTAAGAAAGTTTATTTCTGGTTTACCCTGTGTTAAGAAAGATGTGCCAGTCCCTCACTGTCATCTTAAAGTGTCTGCATCTTAATACAAGGATTTTGTTTTCAAAAGTGGTACAAACACCCTCCTACACGAACAGCCAACAATAGAATCCCCTGACTCTAGCACACATACTTTTTAACTTGCACTCATATTTTATTGACCAACACAAGGTATATTTCTGTTCTATATGAAAGAACATGTAAGACTATACAACCTTGTTCCGTGGAAAGTGTCAAATACATATTTGAAACTAACAGTTGCCCACATTTTAGGCATTATTTGGACATTTTGAATAACAGTACAAACAAGCTGTTAGGACTGAACCCCACAGAGTTCCTGGTTTCGTTGTATCCAGCATAGCCTCAGTGTGTTTTTTTGTACTTCTTATAGGGAAAGACCTTGCTATCATACAAGAACATAAGCACTTGCTTTAAATTGTCATGACTGAAATAGAGCCAAAAGTATATGCAGTTAATGTTAGGTCTAAGCTTCTACACATGGTCAATATGCACCAAATATGTTCTTTTTCAGTAAGCAGCGATACTGAAAATTTCAGTCATTTTGTGTTCAAGAAGAGGAATGCCAAGTGAGAACTGGAAAATACAAACAAGAAAACACCTCCCAGAATCAGATCTTCTGTGTCTTCTCAAATTGTTATGGATGTTACTCGATGAAGATGTACTGACCAGGAGGAAGAGTTTTGGGAGGTGTAAATGGATCATGGCTGATAAGGGGAGATCCATTACAGAAGAAACCAAATGTTTATAAGCATGAACTAGTGAAAATGCAATAGGTATCTTCAACCTTATAAACAGGAAAGTGGAGAATCAGCAACAACCTCCGTCTAGGAACCCAAAGGAGGAGCAGAAATGAGTTATTCAAGCAGCCACGGGTGACACATGCCTAAAAATGTGGAGATGAGTCTGCACATGGACTTTAGCAGAATAATAACAGTTGGAAAAGAAGTATCATTTTGTCTTTTTATAAGTTAAAACCATTAAATTTAAACCTTAAAAAATAAAACAGTTATATGTCAAAAGTGTATGGAACAAAAACTGAGAATCATGTATAATATGTTCACTTCTAAGGAACGGGTATTTGAGTGAGAGTTGGAGTCTTACCAATTAATTTCCCTTAGAAAAGTCAGAATCGCAGCATTACACAGCAACTTCAGCTTACACTGAGACATTAAATATGTGGAGATAGAGCCCTGGTTTCAATTTGTTCCTAAAAAGAAAAAGAAAAAAAAAAAAGAAATTCCTGATCCCAGTTGATCAGTGATATCTCAGACTTATTCTCTCAGCCAATTATTCTGCCGGTCCTATCAAAAATCCATTATGTATGGTTAATCTTAATGCTAAATCCAATTTCAAATAATATGTGATAAAGAGTTTCTCCAACAAATTACAGATAATTGCTAAGCTTGACTCAATTTAGATTGAGTTCAAATGCATCGCAGTCTCACTCTGTATTGCAGAGTTTAGAATGATCTCACTCTCCAGTAACTCAATGATCTTCAGTCTTTCTCTTTGGCTTTCCATTTTGCAAATACATATCGCAGTACTACTTACACCTAAGCCCATTATAATTATCAAGCTCTTTCTTAGCAAAGAATATTCTTTTACCAAAGAAATGATATCAGTTTCCACTTAATTATTTCTCCTATATCCCTTCAAAGTCTGAACATTTTCCCTTCCTTTCATGGAACTTCTTTGTAGGACATTTTGTGCCTGGCATTTTCAAATTCAAAAATGAAATCAAATAAGATCAGAGTTTGGGACCCAACAGGAACAGACGTTTGATAGCATCAAGAGCAATACACATCTTAAATATATTCCTAGAATGGAGAGTCTGCCTTTGCTGGAAACATTTAGAAGATGAAAGGGACCATATTACATTTAAAAAGCCAACCAACCAATAAAACAAACAAATAGGAAAGATGGTGTCACTGATGGATAAAAAGTGTGCACTTATACTGAGCTGTAACGTGTCTGCTTAATACTTCCACCAGATTATCAATTCTACTGTTGGGAATGAAAGAAAACATAGTCCTTATTTTATAATATTCGTTTAGAAATTTTGAAGATAATTTTCCTGTCTTCTTCCCTCTAATATTTTTTTTCTGTATGAAAACCAAACATACATGCTAGAAGGTATGATTCTGTTTGTTTTTGTTGTATGTGAAAGAAGTCAGTATTTGAATTATTCATTTCACTTCCAATAATAAATCCAAAATCTTCAAACGTTGATGAAGTTCTCTGCTTTTCTAAGGCCCCATGCTGTACAACACTGGTTTGGGAAAAACATGCACAAACATCTCCTCATTGCAGATGGGGAATTGATGACAGACAAAAGGGAGGAACCTCCAGTGCCCAAGAGGTGAAGCAATGAATTTTATTCATGCAATTTAAGTGGTATGAGTGAAGGGCTACTTACAGGAGCAGACATGGCTGAGAGATAGCTCTACCACCAAATCCCACTGCAGCATGGGTGACAGCGCACAAATACTGAGAACCTAGAATGCTCTACACAACTTGCACATAGCCCAACAGGTTAGAGGTATCTACAGAAAAAAAAAATAAAGTGGAATATGAATTGTTTGACAAGTCTCTTCATGATTATATCTCTGAAATTTGGAAACAAAGGGATGAAGAGAAAATACAAATATGTTTCCCAGTGTGGTTAAATTATTATATATTACATTTTATAAACTTTTTCTGGAAATAAAGATGAAGACTAAAAAAATTTATTTCATTATCAATAGAAAGCTAATAACATTTTTGATAAGTCTGTTTCTACATTAGAAGACAGACTCAGTTTTTATTCTGCATTTTGGAATTTACCAATTTGAAACAAGCACATGAGTGTTGGCACAGTCTGCTTATCTCTTCTTCTTTATCCCTTCTTGACTCAATTTAATTCCTTTTTTTTAATTTGGAAACTGACCTTACCTTATTTAATGTTTTGCATTGACATGACAATTCTCTCTTCTTCTTAGCAAGTACATTGTGTCTTCCTTCATTTACTTCATATGTCATATCAAGGGCAGCTCTTCAGTCATTCCAATTTCAATATTAAAAGAAATAAAACATAAACAAAATCCAACTTTCTTCATCAACTCTTGGATTTCAATGAGTTACAATTACTGATTATCTGTGGTATTAATAAGGCATTTATTTGTAATAAAAATCTATTGATGTGTTTCCCATTCTTAATCACATTTTTTCTGAGAGAAACTTTGTCAAATTACATAAATATAATGTCAATAAAATGGTAGGAAATTTTAGCTTTAAGTTGATGATTGAGTTATTCTATAGTATAGAAATCAGCACTTCCCTTTTTTATCATAAAATAGCTTTTGAAGTCACTGAACTTATGGTAGTAATGACTGCACTGAACTTCTTCGATGCTGTAACAAAATACCATGTACTGTGAGGGATAAAGCTCTAAAGTCTGGAAGTCCAGAATCATGGTACTAGCACTTTGGTTGTTCTCTGGCATATATGTCATTGACTGGCCTGTGGTGCCCCTTTCATTGCGTCTACACCTATCACTTTCACTCTGAACAATCCTGCTATTATTTTTTTCTTCATGTAAGATACTAATTTAAAGGGACTGGTTCCTTGTCCTTAAGATCTCACATACCCATAATTAACCACTTATATGACAGTCCTAAAATACAAACACTTTGAGGATTAAAGCTACAGTCCTTGGATTTCATGAGAATATAATTTAATAATAATAGCATTCTGGCCTAAATCACATATTACCCTAAAATCTATACTTATGAAAAAGAGAACAGAAATACTCAAACATGTTGACCATTATTATTCAATTTTTTTATAATATTATAATCACTATTAGGCTAATGTTGATGTTAACAAATTGGATGAAATCAGACACAATGTCGGTATCTGTGTAAACCTAACATGAATGTCCAATTAAAGATATGTTTATTTTATTTATTTATTTATTTATTTATTTATTTATTTGCTTCAGCTGCTGTTTATTGACATTCAGGTGGGCACTATAGCAACAGGCCTGGAGACTGTAGAATACAAGGTGGAGAGTGGAGTGTCTGCAGTGACAGCAGTGGAGTGCACAAGGAGGAGTGGGGAGGCCAAAGCTGTTAGGAAAGCAAGTCAGGGCCAGGGACTCTTGTCCAGAGTCTTTGGACTCCAGGCTAGGGCTGGGAATTCTCTGGACAACTTTCTGCAGGAGCAAAGTACCCAGAGATGATGCTGCCCTTCTGTGATAAAGTCAGAGGGTTTCCAATCCTACATTCTTCCTTCACCCCTGGCTCAAGTAGGGCCATGAAAAATAGCTGGGCGTTACTGCATGTTTCAGAGGCATTAATTTTCCCTGGTGTCCCAGCCCACCAGCACCACACTATGGCCCAGAGTGAGCACTACAAGCGTTGCTGGCCTAATGGATAGGATAGGGGAGGGGAAGGGACAGGGGTTAAAAGAGGGGCTCCAGAGGGCCATCAAGGCACAGGCACTACACTCGTGGTGTTGGTGAAGCCAGAGCCAGGGCGCCACCTGGTCAGCACGATGACCACATCTCCCTTCTTGAAGAAGCCTCGGGCCTTGCCAACATCCATGGCCAAGTTTACACGAAGGTCAACATCCTCAGCCCAGGCATTCAGTACAGCATCCTTACACAGCACAGGGAAGATGCCTGGGTACAGATGGGCCTGGCGAGCAGTCTGGGGATTTCGAGTCACAGCAATAATAGGAGCCCGAGGGCGGTACCTGACCACTTGGTGAGCACAACTGCCAGACTTGGTGAGCACGATTTGAAGGAGGCCTCCACGGGGCCCACGGCAGTAGCTTCTGTGGGGTCGCTGGTAATGGGCGCCAGGCTGCGGAGTTCCTCGAATACCTGCAAGTGGTAGATGGCAGCCTCTGCCTCTCAGGCAATCAGGTGCTGTATGCAAACAGCCTCCAGAGGGTAGTCCCCCTTGGCTGTTTCTCCAAACAGCATGATGTAGTCTGCTCCATCCAGGACTGCATTGGCCACATCACTGCCTTCAGCACGGGTGGGGTGTGGCTTCTTGATCATGCTCTCCAGCATCTGTGAGGCACAGATGACAGGCTTCCCAGCTCGGTTGCACCGTTCAACCATCATCTTCTGAGCCAAGAAGACCTTCTCTACAGGAATCTCAATGCCCAGGTCACCACGAGCCACCATGATCCCATCACTGGCTTCCAAGATCTCATCAAACTTGCGGACACCTTCATGGTTCTCGATTTTGCTGATGATCTTGATGTTCTTGCCCTTCTCTCCCAGGACCTTCCTAACTTCATGCACGTCAGCTGCCTTACGGATGAAAGATGCAAACACCATGTCCACATCCTGTCCCACCCCAAACTTCAGGTCCTGGATGTCCTTTTCTGACACAGCGGAGAGGTCCACAGCAGCGCCAGGCAGGTTCACACCCTTCTTGCTGCCCAAGGAGCCGCCATTCTCCACCTCCGTCACCAGGAAGTCAGCACCTTTCTCTTTCACCTGCAGTGAGATGAGCCCATGGTCCACGTAGATCTTGCTGCCCACCTCCACCACCTTGCAGATGGTCTTATAGTCCAGCCACAGGATGTTCTCATCACACTTCTTCATGTAAGCGTTGTCCACGGTGATCTTCAGAGTGGCTCCCTTCTTCAGCTCCACCTCTGCAGTGCCGCTGCCCTTGATAAGTCCAGGCGGGATCTCAGGCCCCTTTGTATCCAGAGCCACTGCAACGGGATCCGATGCAAAGCTTTCTGTGGCTGCGCAGACGTTCTTGATGGTCTCTGTATGGTACTCATGGGTTCCATGAGAGAAATTCAGCCGAGCCACATTCATTCCAGACTTAATCATCTCCTTCAGCATCTCCACAGATCGGGAAGCAGAGGCAATGGTACAAATGATGCCAGTGTTGCGGGCCGTGATGGGAGCAGAGTCAATGTCCAGGCGGCACATGTGTTCCAGAAAGGTGTCAGCCGTGGCTGCATGGAGCTGCTGGGTCTGAATGAAGGCAGTCCCTGCTTCGATGTGTGGCTTCGGCATGGTTCCTAAAGTCCTCGGGCATACTTCGGTTTCTGCTGTGATACCTAAAGCGGACGTCTGTCGAGTCAAGACGAGTAGCTGCTATGAGGGCGATATGTTTATTTTAAACTACTAGGCTTTTAATGGAAGTGATACCGTGAAATCTAATCTATAATCAAGCTTATGATACACAATTATCTATTTCTTAATTGTGCATACTAGTTTTTTGGCAAATTTCTCTAACATAAACAAGAAAGGGAGTTAGTATACATTGTTATAAATCCTTACAGGTTCACTCTGATATTTTGAAACATTCTACACAATTTTTATAGAGCAAAGGCATTCTTTCTTATGTCATTAAATTTTGCAATTTTCTCATTAGACAAAACTAATCTATCTACATTGCTGATATTGCCTTTGATTTAGACAATCTTTTTAGATTATTTATTTATTTTACTTTATGTGAATATTTTGCTCATGTATATGATTGTTTTACCATGTGCACGCCTAGGGCTCATGTAGGCAAGAGGAGGGAGTTATACTTTCTGGAACAAGAAATGTCCATGGTTGTAAACCACATTGTGGGTGTGAGGAACCAAACCCAGGTCTTCTACTAGAGAAACAAATGATCTTAACTGCTGATCCAGCCCCTACGCAATGATTTTTTCCTAAATAATGAATTACTTTGTGTTACATATGTTTTCAAAATTTAATTGGCATCATTTGATTCCTAATGAAAACTTAACATCTCCTAAATTGTTTTTGTAATACCAAGAAACTATAAGTTTGAATAGCTTATACTAAACTCTTTTATAAATTAAGGTGGAGGAAAAG